>JAZGTI010007236.1:0-22003 GCA_036877585.1 Botia kubotai | reverse complement strand
TTATAATCTAATTGATATCCAAATGAGATTATGAGCATCAAAGTATGGTTTCAGTTATTAAATTTCACTCTGATTTTAATCTCTGACGTGGTTTTACTCCGTCAATATTAAAGATAACAAGGTTCAATTTTCACAGAGTGTCCTCTACATATGTACAATGGTTTCATGTAGAAAACAGTCAATCACAGTAAAATGACTTTCGCTGGATTTTCACAGACAGCGTCACATATTTTACAGTACCGTGTTTGTTGTTGTCTGAATACGGTAATAGGAAGAAGATAAGTATATGCGTGTACTATGAAGCTTATGCAAGCAGCCTAGTCAATGCCCACAGCTTATGTCCTGAATCTTGAACAGCAGCATGTAGAGGGGAAAACCAGGACACCCCTGTCATGCGCCAATGATTCTCCCGTCAGAGCGTGCCTTGTCCTGTTGCCTTCTGGGGGATGGGGGTTGGAGCATATCGGACACAAGTAAAAGGGCCGGAGAGCTGTAATGAAAACACATCACTTGTTCCCAGGGCTGCGCCATCACACGCCTACAGCACTTGCATACACACGTATCTGCTCGCGTTGCCCTCGCCAGAAACGTCGCTGTCATCATATGTTTTTAAAGCGTGGTGGAATATTCCCCTTTATTGGTCAATTAGGCACGAATACGGTTAGTATCTGTGTTTTAACAGAATATTATTTCGGCTGACCGTTTACTTCTGGTTAATACTTTTTGGCGGGCGGCGTTAATGTTTGTGTTTCAGAATGTTATAGATTTCTTCTCTGATAGAGGACTGGGAACGGATGGGAAAACTCGGGGTCTGACGTCGTTGTCATGCAGCACGGCGGCACGGTTGCCGAGTAATAAAGCACCATGCTGTAAAATAAAACGAGGTGCGGAGAGCACTGGAGAGCACTGCAAAGCCATTGGCTCCCAGAGCCATCATAAAACAATAACTCGCTCCTATAAAACAAAGTGCTTATTAAATTATTTTAGACAATATCGCATGATTTGGGCACACGTCAGCTGAGCCTCACTGCTGCAGGAGAAAATAAAGAGACTGATGAAGGGAACTGTGAATTCAACAAAACAGACACCTGCCAATATACTTTTAATCTAATGTACTTTCATGTGATACCGGTAGCAGATTATTCAAACAAGTACTCCTAATTAGATTCAATACTATACATTTAGGTTTTTTGCTTTTATAAAAAAGTGGGTTTCCAATTCTTGGTCCATTCCAATTGCTGTTCCATTCTGTTCTGTGCTGTTCCAGTCTGTTCTGTGCTGTTCCATTCTATTCTGTGCTGCTCCATTCTATTCTGTGCTGCTCCATTCTATTCTGTGCTGTTCCATTCTATTCTGTGCTGCTCCATTCTATTCTGTGCTGTTCCATTCTATTCTGTGCTGCTCCATTCCATTCTGTCCTGTTCCATTCCATTCTATTCTTAAACTAAATCTTCATTATTAACTTAATCTTCATGTTGTTGAATTCATCATCCCACACTAGTTTACATAAAAAATCAATTCAATTACAGATTGAAAAGTGCCTTGGTCAGATATTTGAAATGTACTGGTGTTGTAAGATACATTTGGGGTCACCGCGTGTCATTTATCTGTGTTAACTGACTAGTGCAGGGACAGAACAGGGGAGGGGTCACCGCTGGAAAATTAGACAACCGTGACTATTGATTTTTCATCGCTGATATAGCGCCAAATGATTGTAGTGGTTCTCGAAAGATGGATGTTGTTTAAAATGAAAGCTTCTTGCTTTTTCTTTCATCATCATTTCTAATGACTTACAGAGTGTCCTGACAAGATAAACTTGTTCAAATAACAATTTATTCTTAGTCACATTCACTGTGTGCAGTGTATTTATACTAAAATCAGATTTGCCCATTTCTGTAAATTCTACAATATATAAAATGTGTAAACATTGTGCTGTTGATGTACGTTTTTACATCTTGGGTACTGGATATGGATTATGTTGTATATTGCCCAGCCATTTTAACACATCTCAATTTGTTTCAGTTTGGCGCGTATAACAGGGCGTACAGCCATATAATAAACTACAGAGAGTCATTAGTGTAGCTCTGTAGGCATGTAAAATATAACTCTATAATCAATACAGAAAGGTTATCTGTCTTAACTGTAGTGAGTGAACATGACATCTCCTGCAGGTTTAGCTCTTTAGTAATGATAAAGGCTTAGCATTAGTTCATCTGTAGTACGTTTTTACAAGGTAACCTGTCAGTAATTTGAATATCAAGATAATCTGTATTTATTGTTTATGATTCAAACGTGTGTTCAGTTTGGATTCCATTCATCTGCTTTAATGAGCTTGTGTTTTGGGATTTAATGAAGATCGGGATAAAAAAGTGTATTTAGGAAAGCCCCGTAAGCTGCTTGATAGGTCAATTAAATTTGGAAACACCATGTTGGAATTTTTGACTCATTCCTACTTTTTCCGTGTTGCTCTTAAACAGATCTGCCGTCCAGGGGACCGTATGTATATTTTTGTGATTTGGATATACCAGAAAGCTACACATGAAGCTATTTTTATGCTTTTAATTAATTTTAACTAAAAAGCAAGAAACAGTCATGGGTTAAATCAGCAGCTAACCAGCTAACCTGGCAGATTCTAGCTGCATTCTAATCGTTGACCAGGTTATCCACACTCACAGCCCCCTGTCTTTCTCCTAGAGTGCAGAAAGAATGTCTGGCCATCGACCAGCTGCTCTGATATGTGAATCCATCAGTATAGGCAATGAAGAGCTGGATAGAGCAGCTACTGAAACTGCTGGAAGGAGCCACAGTAGATCTATATCTAGAGCAAAATGGAAAAAAGGAGAGAATGAAGGAGCAAAGGAGAATAACTGGGCGATTACACTTAGAAATGATTTATGGCTCTTTGTGGTAAAATGTGTATGTTGCGTGTTGTGTATGTTGTCAGCTGTGAGCAAAAGACTGAAATATAGTGATCTAATACAGCACGGATTGCGTGATTTAATTGGCTTTGTATATGACACCAGTATGGTGTTACTGTGACTGCTGAGAGTGAATGAAAGCCTTAACTAACTTAATAGGGACTGTTTATGTACAGCACAAGACCGGCTTGCTTAATTTTGTCACCAGACATCTTGGGGGGGAAAATACAGTGACTTTCCCTTGTACAGCGAAAGCGCTGTTCATTGGTTTATTCTGAGATATGATGTCACACAAAGTTTGACTCATGCTTAAAAATAAAAGCTGAATTTTCAACCCTTAAATATGAAATCTTTACCAGGACTTGTTCTTAATTAATATGATTGCACAAGTAGGAATAAATTTCAGTTTAGTAAATGTTCCACAGTACATATTTTATGCAATTCCATTATTTATTAAAAATGTTTACCCTCTCCACTGTTGGTGACATTTTCTCTCGTATAATCCTTACATTTTTTTATTTTTTTGGTTAGTGGCAAAGTGTGCAAAATTCACTACATGTTGTGATATTCTGAAGTATTTTGACTTTTGTAGGAGAACCGATATTACAAATAAGGTAAACAGCACAAGGTTTGCAAAATCAGCTCAGGCAGTGAGCCTATGTAAGATAACTGCTTTTGGAAAACGCTGGTAACCAGTATATGTTTATATAAGATGCGTTGAATGAAAATATAATTGTATATGTATATGGGTTTACGTAGCAGGTAAGAGCTAATACGCCAACGGGCCAGTTGTGTGTCAATATGTTATCCATCACGCATGCTCTCCCCCCAATAAATGACAAAGGACATATTTCGGCTGGCGGCACGTTGTTTCTTCGTTCCGTTTAAAAGAAAATGTCTCCGGTGCACCGTAAATAACGTTGATAGACACCAGAGGAGTATGACTTTCACACGCGATCTGATTGATTTAATGTGACCTCTGCTTTCTTAATGCAATTGGATGCGTATTTAAGCAGATGAAGGCTCCAATTGTCCCGTGCGCTTGTGCATTAATTCCCCATTCATCATCATTAGCCGGTGAGCGGTCTATTCACGCCCAGCTCTGCCTGTTGTAAATGAGAGCGTAAACAGGGTTTTTAAACAGCCGTCGCCTTGAGATGCTCGAACAGACAGATGCGTGGTACCGCCGCGGCCCAGAGCATTGTTGTTCCAAAAAGAGGGTACGAGATGTCAGATTGTATTCTCACAATTCTTACAGTCATCCCTAACCTTCTTGTTTTTGTTTGTTTTTGTTTTTGTTTTTGATTATTTAGTTTCGTTGTTTTTTAAAATGGTGGCCTACACATGCACCGCCCTACAATTTTAGGTTGTAAGAACGTTTCCCTGACGTTTCCATTAAGAACGTAAACGTTTGTTTAGGAAGTTCTAGGAACGTTCAAAACGTCCAGTTTTTAGACGTTGCATTAACGTCATTTTTTGCTTATAAGAACGTTATTCAAACGTTGTTTAGTTTGTGTAAAATTTTAAAACGTAAAACTATAGCTTTTTGATGTATCATATATAAGGTTATAAAACGTTCTACTAACGTTCCTGAAAGAACGTTTTCCGATGACGTTGAGAAAACTTTTAGAAAACGTTAGCCAACGTTTTCATAACGTTTTCTGTTAGCTGGGGCAACATTTATACAACCTAAATGTACGTGAGCACAGAGGCTAAACCGGAAAACAAATTAATCAATGCAATAGAAGAGAGTAAGGCTGCTTGCTGAACACTATTGGGGGAAGGTAGACAATGAAACAACTATATAAAGTGACAGATTTTTATCGCGCATGCTCAGTGGCGCAGGTAAACTGGCTTTGGGCACGCGCAGAAATGGACACAGTTTAAGTGGACCTATCAAGGTAAAATTTATTGGACACCGGTAAACTACCCCCTCTGTTTCATTTACGGTTTTCTTTTTTAAGGTATTATTATTATTCATTGTCAATTTATTCGTTGGTCATTTTTCTACCTGCGCCTTCGCTGATTTAATGTAACACGGGGCATAAATCCGTCTTTGAGTTGAGTTAACTGCTCCGTTTAAATGGCGTATTATTCCAAACATATGCATTTTAATCAACTTGGTCACACTTACAAGAACTGCATCTAATAAGGCCATCAATCACATGCTCGGGCAGGACCTTCTGGCGCGCGCACGTTTGTGTATGTGTGCGCGTGCGCGCGATCATTCCCAATTGTCGAGATTTGTCAGATAAAAAGACTATTAAATGTGTATTAACATCTTTCAAATAGCCTAAATTCGTTTCAGTCGTAGTGTTTGTTTTTCTGTTCTCAAAACAGGGCACAAGCAATCTTGGCTGTAAATCTGACCATTGCAATACATTTTACGTCGTCCACTTTTGTTTCTCGTTGTGTGATATCTGCATGTGGAAGGGCGGCCAGTCACTTTTTATTTTCGTGTTCTCGGTTGTTCCTTTGGTAATTTGACATAATGAAGCCAACTCGTAATCCGTAGACACAGTACGCGTCCTTCTGTATCGTGTCCAGTAAGCTTCAATTTGCCGTTTCACGCGCCACAATTACGCGGCCAGCCCAGCTAATTAGCGTGGGTTGATTGGTAAGGTTGAAAGCACCATTGATCTATCTGCGTTCCAATATCACAGCACGACATTTTGTTTTTTTGCTTTCTATTAACAGCCCCGGAGAATGGCTTGTGCTAACGGTACCTAGGGACCCCTTAACTGTCAAAAACTCTATATGTCTAAGCTATTAGATGGCATCATTTCGGCGCTTCAGATGAAAATCGCAATAGCCATGTTGGAGAGACAGAGTTGACGACACACTGCAATTTGAAAGCAAATCAATAGTGTAATTTCTGTTTAGCAGTTAATAAATGTGTCCGTTGTATGCTGCTTATGGGATTTATTTGTTTTCGTTTTTAGGTTCTTCATGAGACATTATGAGGCTTAAAGAACTTCTATGAAAAAGCATATGAGCAAAATATGAATGTTTTAGTAAGTAGCATTTTTTGCTAGTTTGTTTTATAACCAGTACTAGGTCGTGACAGCATTTCAAAATCTAATGTTGGCCTGTAGAGAATGAGCAGTAGTACATGTGTCTGTTTTCGTTTGAAATTCCGTTTATTATGAAATTCATTTTAATCAGAACAGCACTGACCCATTTCTCGCGTTTTCCACAACCGGAATCAAACTAACCGGCCAACGTTCATCCGAAAACGAATATGTGACGTGTGTCAATAACAAAAATGGAGGATGCAAGAATTTAATTCAGAATACAAAAAAATGCAAATACAATAAGTTCATAAAATCAATAAATAATAGGTCTGGTGATGGTAATAAAATAGCACTTTTATGTTTGACGTATAAGGCGGGAGAAAGATGGCACGGGATAAGGGTGGAGGGGTAAACGTATTCAGGCTGACGGTGTGCGGGTGAGACAGGCATCTCTGGCTTGCCCCAATTTGCCGCATGTGATTTTCAATGGAGCTCTTGCGCATCTTCTCCCGTCTAGCCTGCAAGCCTCGTACGCGGGGCTTTCTTAATCCGCTCCCGTGGCGCCTTGTTACCGGTTTGGCAGACAAGTTTCTGAGCGTGCGGCATTATCATTAATTCAACATTCAAAATTTCTCCCTTCCGAATACATCACTCCTTAATTTCCCTCGCATCTGCACATTTCGTTATGCTACCGGGACCGGGCGTACGTGAAGGAATAATGAGCCAGCCGTGCTCGGTTAACAAATCCCCTTGTTAAAAAGCGAGATGAAAAACGTCGTTTTAATGCGCAAGAAGCTGCATGTGGGTCAATTTGTACGGATAAGAAAGAGTATAAATTACTGTTATGATAAAGCATTTGCGCTATTCGTCCGCCTTTCAGTTTTTATAAATAAATTTAAAAGTCTTCTATATGGCATTTTTGTTAATACGGTTTGCGTCAAATGTAATTGCTTTAATACGATATCTTTCTGAACATCTACTTTTTTTCCAAAGATACTTTTAAACTAGGAGTCCGTGGCCTATAAGTGTGAAAATAGGCTTCGCTTGCTTAACATATAGCTTCTTAACCGGAAACATCCACAGTTTTGAAACCTTATTAAAAGCAAATTGCTTTGTGTTGAACAGAGTGCTTTGGGTCATTCATGCGTAGACTTAATAATTAAATATTGCCAAAGTCCCCAAAGCTGATCCGGATGGTGCCCGAGAAATCCGTAGCCTTTGACGTCATCTTATCTGGTCAGTGGCACTTCCTCCCTCTGGTCCAAAGAAACTGAGGATGATTTGCTCAGAACTGCGGGTGAGAATGTAATAAAGGCCTCAGTCCGGGTCGTGGGTGAGCAAGAGAAGTTTGCATTGTTGGACCTCTGCGGGACCCCATTTGACTGGCTGGCAGCATGACAGGCAAGGCAGGAGCATGGGCTTCCCCCGGGACCAAGCCCATGACCCGGGCTGGGGTACAGTGATGGGTGTCTGAAAGCGCACAGCAGGTCGGGACGCGGGTATGGGTGCGAAAGAACCCGAAAACTGTCGAGTGAGCGCAGAGGGTTGGCGAATGGACCCCCGGTGGCAGAGGCCGAACCTGCAGTCACACCGCTGAGCGGGGAGTAGTAAGGTAGAGGAAGGTGGGATTGAAACGGATAGGGCAGACTGCCCGTGGCTGCCGCATGGCTCATCATATAAGTGTAAAAGGCGGGGTCCGCAGGATGCGGCCAGGTCATAGCCAGCCGCTGTCTCTTGTCCTTCATGCGACGGTTCTGAAACCAAACCTGTAACCAAAACAAGCATGTTAGTTACATGACAGTAGTAAAATAACTGAGGCCTAGTGCATCTTCCTAGATTTCCTGTGAGGAACAAATGAGGCCTGTTTGCAAGTAAATAGATTAAGGATGTCGTTTAATTACTGTATCTTACTGCATTTTAAATATTTAGATAATTCACGTCGTTTATAAACAACAATTATCACGTCGTTTGTAAACTAAATAATAATCTGTAGTGTATTTTATCCTTCTCAAAGTGATTATTCAAAAACAATGTATTCAAAATTAGCTTTTTTAAATACTATTAGATATTTAACCGCATACCTTTATGGTTGTTTCCGGTAAATTTAAGGCAGCCGCCAACTCGCACCTGCGTGGCCTGGACACGTAATTTTCCCGGTAAAACTCTTTCTCCAGTCGTGCTATCTGTTCCCTCGTGAAAGCTGTTCGATACCGTCTCATCTGGTCAGAACCATAGTTAAGAGCACTGGGGCCTGAACCCATCTTACTGTTGTCCACGCCGAGTTCTGTAGCTTGGTTCGGTGAGCCCGTTCCCAGACCTTCCAGAAAATAAACAAGTGATGTCAACAAACTATTACAAAATTGATTACTGACCGGATTATAAAAAGGGACAGCATACCGCATTGGTAACAAATAATTTTTAGTTGCAAGGCGTCGGAATAAACATAATAATAAAGAATGTCGTTATATTAAAGACAAGATTTTCAGAAATTAATTAAAACATTTCATAATTGTAGTAAAGAATTGCATTAAAAATATTTCGGAGAAACATTTAGAGACCCGTTTCAGCTTTTCATAATCTTATCGAATTGATTTTATGAAAAATGGTAATAATCCTTTCGCAGAATTGTGCATTCTGTATCTTGGCTATAAATTATATTTCTAAAATTAATTATACATTTATTCGAGCACATAAAAATGTATGCACTGAAGAACCGCGGAGAAGCGTTGAAAAACATTCTAGATAAATGTTATTCTGTTCACATCAGGCAGAAGCTGCGTTTGGCATACTTGAACATCCGTTTTTGTAATAGAGCCAGCATTTTCACCAAACGAAAAACGTAACTAAGATGTCGGAGAATTATGTAACATGACAGCTTCTTAAATGACTGAACGCGACACGCCAGATCACACCGTGTCATTGTAATTGACTCGTTAATTCTAAACCTTGTAATAAAATAACAGGAACAGGCGATCAAAAGCGCTTTATCTGCAGTAGGGGACACGACTGATGGATCAAACAATGTTTTTATTAGCGCGTGTTTTTTTTAATAAATAAACAACAATACTATGAACCAGCGTTGTTACCTTGTCCACTCGGGTAATCCATGCTCTCTGGGGTACAGCTGACATCTATTTCCTCATAGAGGTCTGATTCCGCATCTGAGCTGCTGGTCTCTTTGTTAGGGATGTCTGACAGCCCTCTATCCGGCGCAGAGGGCTTGCCGTCGAGTGCCATATCTCCGCACTTCGCGCTACGATGTCCCTTTATCGCTTCATCTAGGTTCCGCGAATAAGACACGGGGCTTAGGCTTTTCTGGGGAAACGGTTTGTCCGTTTGCTCGCGCACGGGGTCCCCGGTAGCTTCCGACAAACTGGAGCCGGTTTTGGCAGACAGGGTGCCAATCTGACCACCCTCGGCGCGCATCAGCATGTCCTTACCGCTGTCCATAACCGATAGACGAAAGCGGGTGGCTAAGTTTTCCGATGCTTGGTAAGACAGTTTGGAATAGCGAGCGCGGACGACGAGCTGTGCGATGCGAACGCTCGAGAGTGCTGCACGAGCTCTGGGAGGGATCACCATTGCCCTCTCTCTCCTCAAGCGCTGTCATTCTTAATAGGGCAGTCGTCATAATAGATAGCTCAGTGACGCCACGCGTCGATACGGAGTGAATAAACAGCGGGAGAGCGGAGACAGAGGTGAATTTAAGGCTACACCGCACAAAGCATCAGATAGACGCTGGAAGTAGGACAAACACCGTACCGAGTCTAAGTTAGCACGCACTATAATCTATTACTATTATTTTCTGTATGGGTAGATGGAGTGATTTCGTCCTGACACGTTCAAATGACATAATGATCAGCGTTTAAAGCCTAAAAATTGTTTGGGCCCAAAACTCTCTGGAAATTTCGAATTGTGATTTGTTAATTACAATATTTTACTATCATATTTTAATTTATTTGATTAAATAGCTCAAATAAAAGCAAAATAACGTTGTACTATTCCGACTATTAAGGCGATCAATGCTTTTTGAATAGACATATTTAGACATATTGTTTGATGGGTGAATAAAACAACAACAAATGTCCATTAACCAGAACAGTTACGGTTTGAATGATGTGATGGGGCGCTGACGAGGTAAAACCCTCTCTATTATCTTCCAGTCTGGAGCCCACTTGAATAAGGAGTCATAATGGTAGACTTTCGGAATATATTAGCACATGTTCCTCTCCGATCAACACGGTCAGTGCGCGTGGGAAGACGTCAGACTGAATGAGAATATTCCGGAGATGAGGAGGGCTGTCTCTCAGCCAGCGGCGTAATTTGAAACGAACACGTTAATTTTCTCCTCAAAACGGATCATCTCAGTCGTGCTCTCGCGCACCGTCTTATTCCGTCTTTCTCCCGCCCTAACGCGATCTTCCAAAGTGGTGTCAAGTAAAGTGCGAGAAGGTCAAATCTCCGTGACCAGGAGTAAGAATAACAGACTATTTGACATTTAATTAGATTTGTTTGAGCCGCGCCAACAACACATACCCTCACCGCCTGCTGGTGGAAGGCAGCTGTCCGGTTCCATTAGCTATTCCGAAATAGCATTTAGCGTTTCAATTTTCACTCTCCAGGTTGCAGATAATTAGAGTCACAATTAATACACAACCTTCATTATAAAAAAATGCAATTATGTATGTTTGTCAGCCCTTTAATTGTTTTGGCAAAGCGACTGGAAAGGAGGATCAAAATGTTGGTCACCGAGATCTTGCTCATGAGGTGTAAATCTGCATTTTAAGGTGTTGTCCACTGATAAAGCAAAATGCATGTTGTAACTTTTAACTGTTTTCAATTTTGTGATCTTGAACAGATGAGATTGTTCAGATTGACAGTTGGATTCTCAAAGGTCTTGTTGTTTTCGTTTTGTTGACGTTTATTTTGTAAGACTATGAAAATCACAGTGCGAAATGCTGTTCCATCGCCCAGTTATTGACACAACCGACACTAATGGTAGCGATGCCTATGTGTTCGTCCAGCTCACGGGAAAGAGTTTGTCTTATACATTATAAGATACGCGCTGCTTGTTTTCCGGGAGGAGGCCGCTCCCTCCTCTTTGATGTCAGAGTTCGGGCAGTAAAAGCTCACAACAAGCCACGATGGAGTTGAATAGTTTTAGAGAATACGACATGGGAGGCTTTGAACTTGATATTACCTCTTAACCCGAATCGCTTTCATCGTTTTTGTTGGCGCAATACAACCCGCTACAACCATGTGGGTTTCCTTTTAACCGCACTTAACAACACTGATGATGCGCCACACAGTCAGCAATAGAATCATAACCTACTGGGATGTAATTAGCTCAACTTCTTTATCTTAATTACACACAAACCACAGCTCCCTCTGCAAATAGAAACGTTTGGCGAAAACCAGTTGAACGTCATGTTAACCATTACAAAACTCCCGTGTTGCTTTCTAACGTGGCCTGTAGATTTAGCGGCAAACCTGTAACGGAGCACGTGATATAGGTAAATGAAGTATCTAAGGATGTAAACAAAGTATGACGTATGGTAATATTGTGTGCAGGTAAGGTTATTATTAGGTTAATTCGGTTATTGATTACAATCTGTTTTAGCTAAAGGATTTAGGATTCAGAAAAGCGTATCCCTAACGTTTTCATTAAGTAATGGAACACGTTACAACGTTATTTAAAGGTTCTAGGCACTTTCAAAACGTCCAGTTTTTAAGACGTTGCATTAAAATTACTGTCCGGTTATAAGAACGTTTCTAAAACGTTCCACTAAAAACGTTGTTTTATAAAAACGATATATGACGTTAAGAAACGTTCTGCTAACGTTACTGCAAGGGCGTTTTAATAACGTTGAGAGAACATTAGCCAATGTTCCATGAGCGTTTCCTGTTAACTGGTTACTTCAAATGCATTTCGAGCCGAATGTGTACAGATCAACGCTTGGCGCTTTCTCCGTCTTTCTCCAGCGAAGGATCCCGTTCAGCGCCTGGGAAATCCGGGGATGTTTTACAAGTACTTCAGCACATAACCGCCCTGTTTTATAAGGGAGCGAGTGGACAGCACACGCAGGTTGGAGAGTAACGTCATCAGCTCTGGTTGTGTGGCCGCGGTGACACTTTTTCTCTGAGCTGTCCTCGTGCGCCCTCGCCCGTTAGAAGAGATAAGGACACGTTCTCGCTCTCCCGCTCTGTCCCCACCTCTCTCTCTCTCTCTCTCTCTCTCTCTCTCTCTCTCTGTACAGTTTTGATTTCCAAGTAGTTTACGGGCGCGATTGTTTTTGCATACTATATTGCCAAAAGCATCAATACACCTCTCCCGCTCTTTTGTTGTCATGCATTTCCTCCAAATAAGGACTTAAGTTATAGATATCTTTATGTATACATGTAGTGTTCCTGTAGCTCAGTTGGTTGAGCATTGCGTCAGCAGCACATGTATGTACTGAACGTCGCTCTGGATAAGCGTCTGCCAAGACCATTGGTAGAAAATAATACAATAATGTATAACGAACTCTAGATTCGTTTTCAGTTTAGACGTTATAGACCTTATACCACAGGAAGCTAAAATGGGTCTTGGTGCATATCAAACCCGATCTAAATAGCAGAGGAAATAGAATAGTAATTTTTTACCAAATGCACTGAAAAATGTAATGTAAATGTAATGTAATGAAACGATTTTATTGGACTAATTGGATCTGCGTGGCTTGCTTTAGATTATGACTCGCTAACATGGACTCTGACTGACATTCCTCGAGTCTCATTTTGTGTACATTCCTAAACCACCAATAAACCTTTTTGTGGGCGGTCCTTCCAGCCGTCCTTGAACTTTACACATTTAGATAATAGTCAATTGAAACACTCTCTCGAGCTTTCTAGCGTATGTACATTTAAAGTTCGCATTTTAAGACTTTAAGCGAACGGGCAAGTTCGCGTTATCAGATCCTGCTAATTGTATCGATGAGTTTTAGGCTAGGCCTGTTTTGTTGCGTGTATTTATGCGCATATGCCAAATGTTGAAAGCTACACACTTATTTATACTTAAAATTAAACAAACCGTTTTATACACTGGGCTACCTTATATAGACTGATATTACAGCACGGCGGGTCACTAATTATTCCGAATCTTTTCCGTGTCCTAGTTTTTCAAACACAGAGAAATAATTCATTAACAGTGTATACACGTTTTTTTTTCTCCATCAGAAGTCCTATATTGTTTTAAAAAACACATTTTTATGAGGCTTTTTACGTAGTTTGTGTGAAATATGCATCGTTGTTTTTAAAGTTTTCCGCAATGCACTATTTCAGTGTTTGTCATTTGCAATCACATTCCGTTAAAAAGAAGCAGATCTGCTTTATTCGCTTTTTTAAAGATCACATTACCCGCGTTAACTTATCGGTTGATGTATTGTTAAACTACACCCTGATTACTATGATTACACGCCTTTAAATGAGGATACTTTGTCGCAATAATACACGCAGTCAATCTTAAAACATTAGTTAGAGTAATACTTGGTTACAAACAAAATTCTGATATTCTAACGAGTTGTATTTGCACAAATGAAGCACGTAGGCTGCCGTAGACACACTAAAATGTCAATTGTTTTTGCTGTTCAAATGATTTAAAATAATGCAACAGGCTTTAACATTTTTCCAACCTAATTTCATTGTGCGTTGTCCACTTAAATTTGTAAACAAGTCCGTCTCTGTTGAGATAACATGAATAATTTTCATATTACATTTGGGTAAGGGATTTAGTGTCTAGTATTGCAATATTAATAATATAAAAACGTAACCGATGTTTAATGTGTTTTTAAGGAAGATTTGAAAGGTGTAAATACTAGTGGAGTGACCGGTCTTTTTTTGTTCTTTAATAAGGAGAGTTCAATTTAGCATGCTAATTTGTTGCTAACTATTAGTTAAAACCAAAAGATTAAAGAAGACACTTTAGTTACTACACGTCTGATTTTGTTGGTTTACCAAGTTAAGTTTGGTGCTGGTGCAAGGTATTTCATTTCAGCTCAGATTGTAAATAAACGTGGAACCGCTATCCACAGTGGAATTAGGGTTAACCAAAATATGTATTTAGGGCCCAAGTTACATGTCTCACGCTGGCCTCCATGCAGGCCTATGTGTGATTCCAAGAGTTTCTGCCTGTTTTTCTTAGTAGGATCGGTAAGAAATCATTTGTCTTTGATTTACCTGATCGCTTTTTCGGGTTAAGTAGAATTAGGTAGTCAATACCAAGTGGCGGTTTCTTTAATTCGCTGGATCGTTTTAGGTCTTGTAGCCGGGTGACTGTACCAGATCCGCCCCTAGCGTTACCACACTTCCTCTGGTTGTTTAACAACAGTACCCAACTTGAACTTGACCATGGCTCTCACGGACTGTACATTACTTTCCCACTGCATTAGTTGCATATGTTAAAAGCATGCGGTTTATTCGTTGCGAATTGTTATTATTAAGCCTATTAAATAAAGTGGCATACAGAATGCACACAAAAAGATACACATTGTCATAAGAGAAAACTTTGTGCCACTCAGTCTTCGTGTGATTATATGCGTGCAAAAGACGCTTACCTCCACTGCAAACTGAGCCTCAAAACTTGTGCAAATTGGTTTCCATTCATCAGTTTTTACTTTAGTGAAGCTGCGCAAGCGCAAATCCTTTGCCGAAATTTCAGTGACCTGGTTTTGTTTACAGCGTCACATTCTTTTAAAAATTCCGTATCGGTTTCAGTTAAAAAGATAATCTGAATTTCTTTGAACACAAACGCGTAAACTGTAATTTATAAAATGGGTATGGCTTAAATAACAAGGTTGTGTTATCGTACCACGTGATCTACATCGAAGTTGGCCTACACAGCACGATTGTGCATATCTATGCTTGCCTAATATTCTTTATTATATTCATCGGTTGCTATACATTCAGAACTTTGTCCTTTGTGCTTGTCCGTAGTCACGTTTCTAATTTCTCTCAGGCGTTCTGAGTAAACAAATGCTACGTACCTGATTCCTGCTGTTTGTTTTGTATATCAAGCTTAATATTGTATTAATCACGCGAGTGCCAAACCTATTTTGTCCATGCACACGAGACGAATCAACATAAGACAAATCGAATTAGTTTTAACTGAATGTAAGTTCGTCTTTTCTGACAGTGTTTTATTCACGGAAAATAAAAAGAAACTAAAAGATATTTCAGATGTACTTTTATTTTGTAATGTAAGCTAAATGTATACCTATCAACTCGCTGGACGAATGCGTTTGCTGTGTTTATATGCATTCACTAGACGTGTCATCGCATACATTGAATCGTCATTTCTCACTGTAGTACGTGATGGATAAGGGACATTTTCTTTGGATGCATATTACAGATGGATGCACCATCGACTGTCTGTTTAAGACATGTAAAGACATCATTGTTTCATGGACAACATTGAGACTAAGATACCTGAGAATTTTCAACAGGACCCGGGAGCTGGTCTTCTGATCTAGAAAAGTCAAATATATTTACCTTTTGTTGTTTACAATTCAGATCAGTCTCAAATCTTTAGCTTGTTCTTACTTTTTGTTCGTTAATATTTTAAATGTAACAATGACAGGTGAAGTCAAAGAAGGAAACGCTAATCTACCGTTATTTTTTTGGCTTTGTTGCGTTGCTTGATAAATGATAACGCGCGTTTATCATCCGCGTTTATTTCTGAGTTTCCTCGCACGAAATATATAATGTTGTTTGTGCTTACCTTTTTCGTGCCAAAATACGTTTATTTAAAGTCGTTTAGTAGATGTTGACAAACAATATGAAATTGGAACTGTAATAAATGTGTTTGTAAACAAAATGTTCAGCGACTTGTATCGATTATTTTTCAGTTCTGGTTGCTTTTTCTTGACTGTATGATGTTAACTGAACAGAAAATATCCCAAACACGGCATTGGATATTATTGTGGGGTTTATTTTGACACCTATATTCCTGTAGGATCTATGTTATGATTACTGTTAGAGTCATGGCGACACGGATCCGTAATTTTCCCGCGATTTACCCGCGATTTATTTCTAATACTCCACATTTTAAATTTCGTTGTCTAAACTAACACCTTTAATATCTGAACTTGTATTCGTAGTTGAGTTTAATTAAACAGACATTCTTATCAACTTTAAATTGTTTATAACTTGACGTAGTTCATTCTGTCGTTTGTTTCGACTCCTCTGGACAAAATTACACTATTGCTGTAATTTCGTAAAACGTTAGTTTTAAACATGTGCCTTCACTTATATTTTTGAAAGCTTCAAATGTTCAGTACCGTCAGTATTGAATTAGGCAGTGCTGATTGGGTTTATTTCATTTAAATGTAAAAAAATAGTAAAAATAATCCGTGAACCCAAGTAGATTACAAAATAACCTTTTTTTAAACCAGAAACAAAATTAATTTAACTGGCGTATTGTTAAAATGCTGGAATATCATTAATCACTTAAAACAGTCGTAATTTTGATAATTTTATTTAAAAAGGTTGGTGTTAAATTTGCACATTTGGTATTTTATATATATGTATATAACTAAATTCGGAATTCAGTTACGTTTTATTCTGTATCGTCTGTTTAAAGCATATTGATATATTTCAGCTCATGCGATTGTTGAGCTATTAATCAGCAAACGGCTGATGTTTGAGCTACGAAAAATTAAAAGTAGCTTTGTGTATGTGTTAAGTTTTTTACAAGTTTTCTTCTTTCAAAGTAATCGAAAGCTTTCTCCAGTTTAAAGAACTTTAAACTTTATTTAAATATGTTATGAGAGACACTTTCGACTTTTCAACAAACACAGATTCGAAGGCTTATTTTTCGACATCTCTGCAGGAAAATTACGACCATTTTAACAACCATATAACAACCAAAATATGCGATATTTTTTTCTGTATTTGAAAAGGCATCGTTATTTTATTCAACGTGCTTGTACTGACGCATGTGCGAACGAATCGGTTAATCGTCTGTTTAAGTTGACACCGTTTACTCCTCCTATCCGAAATATACTTGGTTTAAAAAACAGTTACATCCAAATCAACGTCCGTTTGGTAGAAAATGCAAAAGCAAAGCGTGTGAAATTGTGCTTTCGTTCCTTACGGATTTCCTACCATTTGGAATACAAAGTGGCTGGCCAGTAAAATGCTTAAAAAGTAAAAGGCTTTGACGCATCACATTCACCAGAGATTTCTCACCATTCGACTCTTCTCTTTTGTAAGCTTTTAGACTGGCCATCAAAGCATGAATAGGCCAACAGGCACCGAGTCGCGGCCAGACGGCAACTTTCAACTTGACCTTGGCCTGCAGACACGTCAGCCCCGCACGTAAAATGCACAGCCGAATCCAGGGGGTGTTCTCTGTCTCCGCATCTTGTAAACAAAACGGAAGCCGCCGCAGCAGGAGATCAGGCCACGTTCAAAAATTGGACCTTTTCTTTCACCGTCTTTTCATGCGACCCGTTTTCTAGGTATCGAGGACTAGATGCCGTTGTCCGTTCGCTTTAGCAGCACGCGCCTTGCCCTGCATCTTCCAGACGTGCAATGCTTACGTTTTGTTTTTAAATAAATTAAGGTGAGAATTAATCCTGCGTTTGAAGAGTTAGTTCGTTTTGGATGACGGCGTAGCCTGCTTTGCTAACCCCATTGTTAAGCGGTTAATACGGAATACAATAATTCGTATCTTTAAAATCATATTCAGGGTGTTTTGAAGCTGTCTTAAACCTGGAGGCTTTCATGTGAATGACAAGACCACCAAGGACTGCACACCGACAGCACTTTACACAAGGCTGTTGAAAGCATTTTGGATGTTTGTTCAGATGAACTGGAATGCGTACAATACACAGTTTACCACAGCAACCCTCACGAAGTATTATTAATTATTTTTTCAACGTAACAACAACGCATCACGTTTTAGGCAAACGTTTATTAAACTGGATACAGAGGTAAAATCTAGAGAAAATTCGCCATGTTCTTTCCTCACTTTAAGAGCATCTTGAAACGACTGTAGTTTTGACAGATAGTCGTCTCGCAGCACAGCGTTTGTGCTCAGTCTAATTGTCAGCACTGGAGCTGATTGCCGTTCTCTTTTACATATCACGTGACCAGCTTTAAGCCAATGGGGTCGCGCATCTGGATAAGCACGGGGTGCGTCAGAGTCGCTTGACTCTTTTCTTTTTCAGTCTCGGGGCTTTTCAAAAAAGAGCCACAAGTCTCAATGTCCGACGGGCTATGACAACGTCACTTCTACTTCGCCCGCGCTGGATTGACCCGATCATGTTTCTCTACGAAAACGGTGGCGGCACGGATGATTCCGTCAAGAACATGGAAGGGTTCGCGGGAGGTAACTTCTCGCCTAGTCCGTGCAGGAATTTGATGGCTCATCCTGCCTCTGCTTATCCGTCAAGCGAAGCGGCGGGAGCGGGTGAGCCTGGCAAGCAGTGCAGCCCCTGTTCAGCCGTTCAGGGTTCAGCCAGTGCCTCACTTTCCTATGGGTACTTCGGTGGCGGCGGATACTACCCTTGCCGAATGTCACACCACCACGGGGCCAGCGGAGGTGTTAAGACCTGTGCCCAATCCCCCGCTTCTGCCTCGGCTTACGGGGAGAAATACATGGACACGCCCGCCTCCACAGGCGAAGATTATACCACCTCGCGTACCAAAGATTTTGCCTTCTACTCGAGCTACGCCTCGAGCCCGTACCAACCGATTCCAGGCTACCTGGATGTCCCTGTGGTCCAGGCAATGAGTGGGCCTGCAGAGCCAAGGCACGAGTCCCTGTTACCTATGGAGACTTACCAACCGTGGGCTATCACGGCCAGTAGCTGGAACGGGCAGGTCTACTGCACCAAAGAGCAGCCACAGACGGGACACGTGTGGAAGTCGTCTGTACCAGGTAAGGCAACACACAATTTGTCTAAATTAGTTTAAAATAATTTTATACATAACCAAATGCTTCTTGCGGGGGAATACATTATCCACTGTATCATATAATATATGCAATAACAGTGTGTTCCTATTGGCGCCATACGCTTACATTTAGTCACTAAAGGTTTTGCGCGTTCATAATTCCACATAATTGAATATAGTTTATAAACTGAAATAATTCCTCTTTAGAAACGGTGCCTCACGGAAGCGCAGACGGCGGCTCTTTTCGACGCGGTCGGAAGAAACGCGTTCCATACACCAAGGTGCAGCTGAAGGAGCTTGAACGCGAGTACGCCGCTAACAAGTTCATCACCAAGGACAAACGCAGACGGATATCCGCGCAGACCAACCTGTCCGAACGACAGGTTACCATCTGGTTCCAGAACCGGCGGGTAAAGGAGAAAAAGGTCGTCAACAAATTGAAAAGCAGCAGTTAGCTTTGCCCTGTGTAAATTGAAGGGAACCGTTCTAGACAATGATCGCCCGCACACCCAAATCTATGTGTTTCAGAGTTATGAAATAATAGACGTTTAACGAATACTTGTTTCCCTCGGACTACTCCTTTGAAGCGACCACTTTGGATCGGACAGGGTCGATGGTGACGCTGCGCGTCATTTTGACGCTGCACCAAAAGGTATATGGCCATATTCTCTACTCAGGACAAAGAGGGCCAAAAGATAGCTGTTGTGTCGTGATTATTTACTGCTCACAAAAAATATCTATGGAAATAATTACTTTGGATTTTGAAATTATGATACTGTATCTTTGTAACGTGGTTCCAGTTCGTGTCATCCCCTCCAGTGTCATTTGTAATGTAAATTTAATTGAAATCTCAAGTTGTCGTCGCCTCATGCTGGAGAATGTGAGGTAACCCAGACGTTTATCAAGTCCATGTATAATATAATATGTGGTTGTATCTGTATCGAAATAGGCTACACTATAAAAATGACTGTTGGAATAGCTTGTCTTTTGTCGTTGTATTAGCGTTTCTGAAGAATCCGTCCTAATAAACCATTGATAAGAAAACTATGTATAAAGACGTTATATATTTTACAATACTAGACAACGTCACACAATTAACCATTAACATGTAAAAAATAAAGACGTTTGAACACGCATTACGTTTAACACGCCGGACAAGATTTTGTAAACGTAGCAACTGATAAAGTTAAAAATGGTCTCATTCAACGGTGTCTGTTGCTTTATGGACTGTACGACACACGTCAAATTGTGTGCTCCTGAAAAAGTCATGTCTGCAGGCTGTAACTAGAAATAATAGCCTACATTTAGATCTCCTAAGAGACGATGGCTAGCTAATGGCGTAGCTCAGCCGTATAATAGAGCAATGGCGCCATCTGCTGGTGGACGTTTGTAAGTGGCAGTAGATGACCTTGGTCATTTATGAACACAACCGTGAACAAGTACTGTTGTTCAGTCCAACACAATTACCTGTTCGGATGTATTATTACCTCATTTGTACAATTACAAATCGAGTTCATCATGATTTATTGTAACAGAGCGCAAGTTACTTAATAATAATAATATATAAACAATAACAGTTTACACAAAAACACCGAACAAAGGACTGCAGCAAACATTTCAACAAGAGCATTTTTAATGGAAAGCGTTATTTGTTCTTTATACATGTTTTTTTGACGTTTGTAGTTATTTAAAAGACAATTTGATTTTGTTTTATTGGCAATATGATCCTATTTAAAACCCAAAAGCAATTGAGGCAGAAATCAAGAAAATCACGTTTTTTTTATAATCACGTATTATCTTTGACTTTTAAAAATGTTCTTTTTTAAATGTCATAAGCTTACAGTTACACAAAGCTACTAGTTTATCAACTGGACGGTGAATTCTTGTGACGTAATTAAGTCTTTTACTTGTAGAACTTCTAAAACTCGGAACAGTTTTCGCCTCTCTGCAGAACAGTTGACATCTGTTGAATCTTCGTGAATTTTGGTTTGCGTTTGTATTTTTGAAGTACAGTGTTGTTGTTTATAGTAATTCTTGGTGTTTTTTTAACCTTTATAGGGTTAAAAACGTATTTTTCGTTGTTTTTATTCAAAAGAAGAGACGCCACACGCACACGACCAAACAATACGATTTAACGGCGTGAAATTATTCCGCTTTACTGTGACGAAAGAATGAAATAAATTAGATTGTACGTAAACTAGATTAAACGGGAAATAATTTTACGAACCTAATGTACAATGGGCTTTTATTTGGCGTTTTGTGCGAAGACTATAATGAAACAGTAACCTGTTATTTTTGATGTTATTTTTGATCAGTGTCATAATTCAACCACAAACATAATTATAGTCTGTTTGTAATAAATCAGCCTACGTAGGCCTTCAGAAAACAAAACACAATTCAAACTGCATTTGTTGAAATGTACGGTAGCCTTTCTTAATATCGACAAACGGTATTTTGTTAATATAGATAAATACACATATTTTTGTATTATATGGTTAAAGCGAATGGAAACGGCGTTTCCGTGTGCAACGATTGAACCGACAGCCCGTATATCTATTTGTTTTAAAAAATGAAACCCGTTTCATATTAGATCATTTAATATTTATTGACGTAACTGGTCGGGTTGTTCCTGTCACAACTAACAAAATAATTAACATTGTAAGGTACTACAAAAGGGCTGTAATCCAAACACGCTTTTTAATTCTGTGTGTGTGCTCTGACGCGTTCACGTAGGGGCCTAATGTCTTAGTTGAGTCGTTTGCTCGTTTGTAAATCTGATTTCTGGCGCCACCTACAGAACAAACATTAAACTGCGTCTACAAGATTATTTTCACATTGCTTTAAATTTTGTTGATTGTCTGTCACGGCAAATTCGAGAACATTGTACGTCTTAGAGATTTCCTTACTAGCTAATGATCAGAAAGTCTTTGTTCTAACAGTGTAAATATAATTTCTGTGGCCAAAATCAGGATTTTGGTCGGCTTTTGAGAAAACGCAGTGGGCCTAAATTATTCATGGGCCTAAATTTGTTTAATAGCAAAATAGCCAAATACAGGCTTTGTCTCAAATACGGTTATTTCTAATATTTCTAAAATATGTCGTGGTGGAGCTAAGAGGTTTATGAATGACTGAAAATGACGC
>JAZGTI010007235.1:2768-22004 GCA_036877585.1 Botia kubotai | reverse complement strand
GCTTTATAATAATCACAATGCATTCCTATAACTTTTCTTGCGTCTTTAATCAACTGTGAAAGCTGGAAAGATCAATTTAGGCTGCACTTACATCTATGAGCTTATATTTGCAAACTTTTAAAAGAATACTAAAATTACAATTAACAACGTTTCGGAAAACTATGGAGATTGTCAGACTTACATGCTACTGACATTGTACTTAATGCTTTGAGGAACCCAGTCATGTTTAGGTGAGATTGTTCAGTTGACGGCAGTGTATCCGCAGATTAGATCCATACTGAAGTGTCCCCTGATCTTTAGGTCTCCCGAGGCATGTCTGGAATATCCGTTCCATTTTGGTGTATCTGGTTTTTCAGCCTTTCTTACAGAGTGAGCACTGGGCTGTGACCTTCACTGCTGTCAGAAGGCCAGTGGCACTTCGTCCAGCTGCTGCTGCAAAAGAAAAACAAGACTCTGGAATTAAAACCAGACAGACCCGAGTGCCATAATAACTTACAGCAAGGTCTGCTGGAAACAACATAGCAGAAATAAACAATAAGAAAAGCAGAATCAGAGGCAAGGCTGCATCATTTATTTGTTGATTAAAATATAATTTTAAAAAATCATATCTACTTACACCAGATATCGCCGTGCGAATACATTTCAATAAACAGTGTTTGTTATGCATAAAGGAGCACATTTTGCAGGATCCTAGTGCATGTTACAGTCTCACAATTTATGTAAAAATAATAATGTCATGGGCTGATTGACAGGTCAGATTTTATTAAAAAGTAAAATGTATTAACATACACTGTGTAGTTTTGGAACTCAAGCTGTCAGCTTTACTGTTGCGTTTCATTTGCACAGGTACCATGACATTTTTTCCTATATATACAGTGCTGCTTCAAAGTTTGCAAACCCCTTGAGCTGTTCAGAGATTTCTGTTGTTTTACTATGACTTTCTTATTTTATCATCACCTGCTTTGTATAAATTAAATGTCAGATGTTGATCAATTGCACATGTTTGTTTGGAGGGAAACCAAAAGTTTGTTTTGGGTTTGTTTCACAAACAGTGGAGTTTGTTTTTGAGTAGCCACAAAACTGCATGAAAGATTGAATTATTGTTTGTGCAAAAGTAAGTTAAGCCCCAGCTGCATTGGTAAAGTCAACTTGGTAACCGATTCAGGTGAAACACATTTGAGTGCTTAATTAATCAGTTAAGCAGACCAATCAAAGAGAAGCAACACTGATTAAAACAGACAGGAAACCAACCAAACCACTGTAGTGCCAAGGAGTCAAAGAATGCCAAGAGGAAAGGAGATATCCGAGGACATCAGGAAGAAGGTGGTGACAGCCCATCAGTCTGGGGAAGGCTATAAGACCATCTCCAAGAGATTCCAACTCCATCCATCCACTGTAAGATAAATCATCTACAAATGGAAAAATAATAAATGATGCAAAGACCAACCCACACATCACTTCTAGAGAGTTGCAGACCCATCTGGCAGCATTTGGGGTAAATGTACATGTGTCTACAATCAGACGAAAATTTAACAGTCATGACATTTATGGGAGGGTTGCTTGAAAGAAGCCTCTGCTCTCGAAAAAGAACAAAGCTGCCCGTTTCTTTGCCAGAGAGCATTTGGACAAACCAAAGGCCTTTTGGAAGTCCATTCTTTGGACAGATAAGTCCAAAATAGATTTATTTGGTCATAATCAAAGCCGCCATGTTTGGAGAAAAGCCAATACTGAATTCTAGGAAAAGAACCAAAGAACCAGCATGGTGGTGGAAACGTGAAGGTCTGGGGCTGCTTTTCTGCCTCCGGGCAAGGGGACTCCATTCCATTGTTCAGGGAAACTTGAATTCTTAGACCTATCAACAAATTCTTGAAGAGAATCTCCTGCCATCAGTCAGAGAGCTGAGGCTGGGCCGAAAATGGGTGTTGTAACAAGACAATGACCCTAAGCATTCAAGCAAATCCACCAAGGAATGGCTTAAAAGAAAGAAGGTTTACACTGTTGATTGGCCTAGTCAAAGTCCGGATCTCAGACCAATTGAAATGTTGTGGCTAGACCTGAAGCGAGCGGTATATGCCAGATGTCCTTCCAACCTCTCTCAGCTGGTTGAGTTCTGCAAGGAGGAGTGGGCAAAAATCCCCAAAGCCAGATATGAGAGACTGGTCAGTGGTTACAGAAGACGTTTGGTTAAAGTAATGGCTGCAAAAGGAGGTGCCACAAGCTTCCATTATTTTGCGTCCATTATTTGGAAGTCTGCTTCACAAATTGGGTTTTGGATGTACATTTGATTAGGTTATTTTTTTTTTTACCTAAAACCTAATCATGTCTGAAGGGTTCACAAACTTTCAAGCAGCACTGTATATATATATATATATATATATTATATATAAAATACAGTATAAGTATGTATAAGAGTATAAGAGAAATGATGTCACTGTATGATGAATAATTCTCCTGCCCTCAACTGTTTAAAATGCTTACACACACACACACACACACACACACACACAAACACACACACACACACACATTTAGGTCCTTCAAAATGTGTCTTGAGTGTTTCTAGCAGACATATCTTAGATCTGTGAGCCCAAGCGGTTCACATGGCCTGTTTGGGTGTCAGTAGCAGAGTCTCACTCGCGCTATGGCACGATATGTTTGTGCAGGTGTGGACCGGCCCATAGGAGGAATTTCCTGCCTTACGAGAACCTCAGAGCTGTGTTCTGTACGGCTAGACTCCTCTAATGAGCCAGCACTGCTCACATACCCCTCACTGAGCACCTACGACCATTCACTCAATTTAACACAGGTCAGAGGTCACAGATGAAACTTTTAGGCTGCCTCTGTGATGCGTAAATCCTGACCTGATCATGTACACACTTTCATGTAGAGATTTTTAAGACGTAGGCGCACACTAATTTCTGTAGTACATTTTAACAGGTTACTGGTGATAGATATATATTTTGCTTTGCTTTGCTTTGATATTAAACAGAAATTAAACAGAAACTTAATTGGATTTCATTTAGAAATAAATTTACTCCTAGGCCTTTATCTGGGTTAGCCAAACCCAAGTGTCTCAGGAAGCTACTAAGCTACTTCAGCTACTAAATGTCTTAAGAGGTAACAATTTTTTTTACCCACCGTATTAATTATTTTGGTTTGTTTTGGTTTTAAAGTCAGTTGTTGTTTACCGATAATGCTTATCTGTCTGTCTCTGTCATATTTTGTGGCACAATAGAAAATATTTTTGCTTCGTGATAAAACATGCACTTTTTCAAATAAAAAAGTGCAGTGTGTTTTTATCTAAAAGCGGAAATTCATAGACAGATGACACTGAGGGTTAGAAAGGAAGAGAAAGGGAACTCAGCGGGAAGTCAGAACAGACTTATAAAAATAAAGAAGAGATTCCCGAGTCAATGAACTGAATCTAAACTGAGCTATTTTTAAAGTCTCAAGACCCTGAGGCTTCAGCTGACTATGAATGAACAGTTCCTGCTGACATCCGTTACATCACTAACCTGACCCGAAACACACCATCAGGCCCACACAGAGAATGCACAGATGTCGGCTGCTGTCTGCTGCGGTATGCGGATGCATTCGCCTCATTTAATGCAGCCTGCAGCAAAATCTCCATAGAATTATTAATCTATCGTTGCTGGTGGTAAGTTAGTTGCATATTAAATTGTTTATCTGGCTGTTTTTGCACATGACTGGTAATAACATGTTGCTTTATTTTCCTGTTAAACCACTTGAAAAAGGCATAATAGTTCACTATAGCTCACTGCACTGCGTTGTGTGTATGTGCGATTGCATAAGCTGGTTGCTTTGCCCAATGACAATACATGGTTTAATATGTGTGTGTGTGGCAGCATAGAGGTGGTTTAAGCAATATATCCATTAATATGGATGCTAGCTTGACCAACAGGAAGAATGTTTAAAACACAAGCAAACAGAGAATTACTATATATAAAGAACAGTGCACTTCACTGAGGTATAACCACTGTTTTTATAATTTAATCACTCTTTACTTTTTTGCCTTTTTTGCCTGACCGGTTACTAAGCGACGGTTCTGAGAACATGCCGGAGGTCTCAAGGTCCTCTCAGCCACACACGGCGACCGTGGGTGGCGGAAATGACCACCAAAGTAATACTCTCTCACACACACTCGCAAAGGCAAGGACAAAGGCAGGCCGCAGCGCAGATGTTGGCTCTACTCAAGCTGTCTGTATGTGTATATTTCTGTTATGCTGTTATTAGAAATGTGATCACAAAGACCGGTTGTTGGCTGCGTCATGCCTATTCTGCTATGTGTCAAAGGTTCACACCGGGCCTTCAGGTCACTCCAAGCATATTTAGATTCCCATGATGCAATGCTACATGTATTCCTGTGAACTCAAGTAGGTCAGATTCAGGTGACCAGATAGTGCTCTGAATTTATGACCTAGTCATTGTAATGCGATGATGTTATTCTCTGGCTTTTATTGGTTGTTTTTGGTTTGGCACTTAAGGGTCATACATCAACCATTATCTGGTTATTAAAAACAGAAACTGCATATTTTCAAAAGTATTAGGCAGTTTTGTACACAAACTCAATTTTTATCCCTAAAATACTCACGACTACACACACACTTTGAAATTAATAAATAATATCCCAGCAAATTGACCTACATAGAGGCATAGCAAAACAACCTGTTGTTACCCTGTCATATCACTTATCATGGTGACTGTAATGCTGTCTCATATCTCTGCACCACACCACTGAAAAAATAGAGTAAAAATAGCAGATTAACATTTTACCTATCTCAATTTTTGGACCCTGACTAAGCAAAACTAACAGTGATAATGACAGTAATCTAGTTATAAACTGCAGCAAACTCAGAAACAATGAATAGCATAATGCAATGTAAGTTTCTTTGGATAAAAGCATCTGCCAAATGTTAATGTAGTTATGATTGTAAATTTACAAAATATAAATCATAAGGTATGTATGGTCCCAGTTGAGGCCAGAATAACAGCTCGGTCTTGACTGCTCTTGGGTGTAATCTGTCTATGAAGCTGCTGGCCTGGTGTTTTCCCAGCATTCCCTTAGTTTTCCCGCCATTTACAATGTGTGTGTTTGGCACCTCCATGTTGAAGTCATTGTTCCAGAGGTGCACACCTTGAACAGAGGTCAGCAGAAAACTTGGGAAATACCCTCCGCTTCCCCCGCGGCTTGTGCGTTTCAGATTTTTATCTCAGTGCCAGGGGATTAAGATGAAAAGGCTATGAGAAGTCAGGTCTGGGTCTTGTTCATTTCCAGATTAATAATTGGAGCCCAGGGAAGTGGCCGAGAGTGTAAAAACAGAGGAGTTATGGCGTGGCTTCACCTCCGATTGGCCTTGCCCGTACACTGTTCTTTAAGCTCATAAAGCAGTAAAAATCAGATCACATTACCACATACGCAGTACTGCAAGCACAGGCCCTTCACCTGGAAAACCTCTCTCTCACCAAGCGATCACACCTCATTCAAACATATTACAAAATCTCTAAGAGAAACGCCTAGTTTTATGTTCACAATAAAAACACAACAAAGACTAACACAAAATAAAACTAGATTATACTTATTATTACAAATATCGTCTGACTTGATGCCATTATAGTCTGACAGTAAAAACTCGGTACCCATCATACACTTCACAATTATCTGTGAAATCTTTCAACACCTTTTGCCCAAAATCTGCAGACTGGTTCTGACTCACGACAACCAGTCAGAGCAGACTAGTTTCCTGGCAGACTGATAAAAAGCTGTGCACTCTGATTTAGTGCATTACAACATCAGATAATCCATGAATAGTCCATTGGACATGCCAGTTAACAGATGTTCTTAGAACGTTGGCTAACAGTCCTTAAAGTTATAAAATGGTTCTTGCACATTAATATTAGTAATTTGCACAAGTAACATTAATAGAACCTTTTTGATGTTATTCTTAAGTAGTTAGTGGGCTGTTTTAAAACACAACAGAATTAAAAAAATGTTTGTTCAATGTTCTTATAACCAAATAAAAAAGTTAATACAACATCTCAAAAACTGGATGGTTTGAGCATTCCTACAACTTTAATATAAGAATTTTAACATTTTGAAAACATTAGGGAAACATTCTTACAACCTAAAATGGGATGCAATTTGAGGTTGATACTGATTTAAAGAATAAAGTAGTAGGTTTTAATTATTGTTACATTAAATCCTATTACTATAGGTTTTGTGGGGGAAAGACTTTGTTTTAGGGATTAAGGAGTGGATTATGTTGGATAAATTCTTTTGATAAATGTCAGAGCAGCCTAACCCAGCCTGATAGTTTTCAGAAAAGAACTGCCTGACGGCTGTAGTGTGCAGACATGTGCATTTGTTTTTAACATGATAAATTCCTCGTTTCAGAAGTCAGAATGGGGTAAAAATCCTCTTGGTAAATGCCAGGGCTGTTTAAACTCCAGCTGCTACTGTTTGCCCTGAAAGCAACATTTCGCCTCTGCAGTGAGATTTATTGCTTCACTGTGTGGACAATTCACCTCTGGTCACTCTGATAGGCAGAAATGAGAAAACACCTATTACAGACTATTTGAATATCTTAAAAACATGTTTTTCATACACATTAATTTCCAAAGACTACTGTAAAGTCAATAACTGACCACCAGAGTAATACTCTCTCACACACACTTGCAAAGGCAGGCCGCAGCACAGCAGATGTTGGCTCTTCTCAAGCTGTCTGTATGGGTATAATAACTGTGCGATATATTGACACTTACATAACACATACAGTGTAAGATCTGAATGAAACCAGCTTTCCTGTAGCTCAGTGGTTAGAGCATGGCGTTAACAACGGCAAGGTCATGGGTTCGATCCCAGGGATTGCGCATACTCCGAAACAATGTATAGTGTAATGCAATGTAAGTAGCTTTAGATGAAAGCGTCTGCCAAAAGTAAATGTGAAATGAAACCAAACGAAAATGTTTATAAATGTAGAGTTTTAATTCATCATACTTATTGTAGAATGAATCCTGCTGAAAGACTTCGTGATTAGCGTACGTGCTGTTTCAAACGTCTTTGGCGCAGTGATGAACGGCTAGCTTGGGAAATAGGGTAATTGTTTGTACTGCAGCGCCCACAGTACCAGAGAGGACAAAAAAGCCCTGCATTCTTAAATCACAGATCAGTAAGCCTCAGTTCCAAGTATGACTTCTACTGCAGTTCAAATAAAGTAAACACGCCACTTCCAGGGCGCACAGACGGCGTTATTGCGACAGAACTTGAGAGGGGGTGAAGTCATTGTAATTGTTCAGGCTGCCAGAGATGAACTGAGGAAGAGAGGCATGCGACTGCTGAGGTGTGTGTCATGAGTTTAAAACAGTCTGCTACATCAGAGCAGCCCTGTTTAGATATCATGCAATATATTTATTCAGTGTTCCAGACACTGTGGACAGTAACAGTTCCAGTGCCAGATGCCTGGCCTGGCTTTTTTTCAAAGGCTCAGAAAAGCAATAGCTCTTACATTTGATTTAAAGTCATTTATGGCATCTAAACTAGGAAGTCATATTCCATCCATAAATAATAAGGATTAGGAGGATTTAACATTCCAAAAAACACAGGCCATTTTTATTGCTCAGATCAAGTCTCACAGGGGAGATTAGCAAAAAATGAGATAACATCATTTTACTACAGCATGCCTGACACACACACACACGAGATTGTTTGGAAGGGTTTTTTAGTGCTGAGCTGGATTTTTATGGTTTTTATGCTGGATTACTGTAAATGAACATAAATATAGTAATGAAATATAGTGTGTAATATGATTTCTGTAGAATGTTATGACTTTATCAAGCCGTCATTAGTGATTGAGACTTGTGTGAATGTGTTTATAAGCTGTATTTTCACCTTGGTTAACTCTTGGTTTCTCTCCAGCTTCCGAAGTCTATCCATCAGTGAATGATCCGCATTACCCTCTAATCATTTTCTCGTGTCCAAGATTTAAAAGAGATTTTACTAAAAATGTGAAGGCATTAGAGGAAGCTGGAAAACACATCTTTCCGAGAACAAGTCAGGTGATGTTTGCGTCACTCTGACTTTTCTTTTTTTTGTTAGTCACACTGCTTCACTTTTTTAGGGTAATGTAAGGTAAAACGAGTCATCCTGCAGAGTAAGGAGATGAATGTTTCCCAAACCACACACACTAGATCAGAGAGAGCTTTGAAGTTTTAACCTGGTCTCCACTGCAAACAGGTTTCTCCTCACCTGAAGCTGTTTAAATCAGGCCACAGTATCCACTACTGCTAAACTTGAACTTCTAAATTAAAAGCAAATATTTTTCACACTTATTTCAGAAACTTGATCAAATCTATTTCTAATTTTACTTCAGAAGGTTCACGGGATACAGCTACACAAACTCGAATAACACGCACACACGTACGTACTGTATTGAAAAAATGTAAAAGAAAATAAACAAGTCTTGCATGCTGCAGGACAAACAACCCCAGAATTCCAGAGTGATCTGGTGTACCGTGTGGTCAGTTGACGGTTACAAAGAGCTCCTGTGTGCATGAAGGTGGTAAAACGGGGCCTTACGAACATTCCAGTGGACCTAAGAAAGCCTCTCTCTCTACGTCCGTTCTAGCGTCTGTTTTCGTAAGCTACTTTAAAATGTTTGTGCAACCACTGTTGACCGCTTTATTAAAAATATCTTTTGATGCCGAAGCTATGTCCATTGGTGGGGTCGGCTCAAACCGGTTTGCGAAGAGAAACAACGCTTTGTGGTGAACGAACGAATCATATGTACATAAGTAGGAGTCGCAAATGGCGGTTTGAGCTACCTGACCCTGTGTGACTAGGATGTACCTGAGACATATGGTGTTCACACACTCACATGTCAAATTGACTTCCTCAAACACACTTTTGTGATCTCTCTGGCCTGTCTGTGTTTCTGTTCGTCCGTCTAGATGGTGGAACCAGAAACGGAAAACAGACGCCAAACGGAAATGGGACAGCCTGTGTGACGAAAGTAACAGTGTGCTGTGAGTCAATAAACGCTGTACTGCAGGGAACCCTCTCAGTGAGAGTGTGCGAAGAGTATGTCTATCTAGAAACCACGAATATAAGTTATTAGAATGTCTTTATACGTAATTATGGCTTATGTGGATGTTTTATGTGTTTTGATTGATTGACTGAAGATGGAAGAATATCCCTGGAAGAATAAAATTTAAAAACCTTCTGTTTTTTCTCATGGGTTGCCAGTTGTACAGGCAGTTTTTTTGAGTCAATCCCTTGAGCCGTAAATGACATGTTACTGGTCATAACACTGATTGACTGATGGCGTGACGGCACAAACTGTACTGTCCAGCGACTATCCTGAGCTCTGACATAGAAAATTAGTTTTACGCTTTTAGGAGCACTGGTGAAACATGCTATACTAAATGCTATACCGTAATACAATTTAATTCAATTGAACTAAAATGTAATATAATTGTATTCCTCTAAAATGTAATTAAATATATGTCTAGAAATGAAGAAATATGATTTTTGCAGCCTAAGGTGTAGTTACAAAATTGAACAGTAGGCGCTAACTGGGCCATGCTAATTAGCTAAACTATGATCTCTTGTTTTTGTCACTTAAGGTCTTTGACACTTGATCTCTGATGTGTATGTATGCGAGTGTAGTACATTAACATCAAAGTCAAGGCATTAGTCACTGTAGTCAAGCGCTTTTACAGAGCCCTGACTGTGTCTTATTTACATGTTTCCTTTCCAGAATAAACCAACCACAGAAACTGGAGCTTCAGCCGCAAGCCAGCCTGTGATGTAACATGAAGAATAACAGAATATTCATGATTAAGGCTCTGCTATGCTTGGCCTAATGTTAGTTAGCTCCAGACAGAGGCGGTTCCTGCTTTGATGGAGAACAGGAAATGGTATTTGTTAATGGTGCCCAAAGGCACTGAACCAGGTTTAGTTTGGTTCTAGTTCTCTAGTAATCAAAAAGTGTAAAAGCAGGGAAGAAGTAAACGGCAGGCTGCTCAGCACCGCTCTGTGTTTTGAGTTTCCACCATGCAATTTTAACAACAAACAGTGTCTGCTGACATGGTAACTAATGCTGTAATGGTTTACACTGGCAAAGCTGATGTCACTCACTTGGCCGAGCAGTCGCAATTTACATCACTCATTTTTCTCAATTTTTCTGTTTGCTTTGACGCAATATGCCATAATTGCTCATGGCACGATATGGCACCATCCAAACATTGGACAGGAAATACCCAGGAACCATTTCAATATCCTAATCCAGGGAAAATGGCAAGATAAAATCGGATGGTGCCATCCCAATGTTTTTTTCTGGATACCTGTGTCCAGAAAGGAAAATGACAGGTGAAAGGAAAAGTCTATCCTCAGTCATGTGCGTCAGAAACATTGGCAGCTGAAATGTTTCACATTCCTTACAGACATGAGAGGAATCCTGGCCATCCTAATGCTCCCCTGGAGTTGACTAACCATAGCCTAAACTTAACTCAATAGCTCCCTGCCTTCGTGTACCTGGTTTCTGAGGCCTCTCATCTGTATTTTTACAGTGCTCAAATATGCCCTTTCTCGAGCAAACACACAACGTCTGCACACACAGAGCTGCTACGACATGGACCACATGCATGTTCCAAAGTAAAGTTTACATTCCTCAGAGGTTTTGATGAATTTGACAGCATGTGTTGTGGATCTCCTGGTCTGAATGTATTAGCTGGAGTTGTTTTATTGGGCGGTGGAGGAATGTATGTTTCTAACAAGAGTTGTAGCTTTTTGGTTTGAAATTATTTCCTTTCCCTCTGGATAAAGATAAATACAGAAATTCATTTCCCGTGGGTTGGCAGCTTGTCTAAAAATATGCTTGGCAGAACACTGAGAGACATTTGGCAAACATCTTTTAGTGAGAACCTGACAGGACGAATCAAACTGGACGATTCAAATAGGGCGAGTACTGCTTTAAAGAATCCTGGCGAGAAAAACAAACATAGAATCAGTTACAAAAGATGGTCAAAGATGGACTCGGATTCAAATGGAGCCTTACAGACCATGAAAAATTACAGATAGGATCTCAATAATACCTCAGTTGTTCTTCCTAGGTCACAATAAAATTACATTGAGCCCAAATAGTCACATGCTTTTTAGATTTTTCACCTGAGATTGTGTTTTCTCAGAAGAACTGTCTTAAAGTTTCAAACTGAGCTCAGTCTGCAATCATAAATCAAAGATTTTAATATAAACTCCAAAACTAAATGACTACATTCATTTTTCCATGTAGTCATGAAGTTGCTTGAAAACAGGTTCACTGTTTTGGAATACCTGCAACAAACCATTTTGGGTTCAAAGCAGTTACAGTTGGTTTAATCATTAGACAATAGATCTTTAAAAATAGATTTTAGCACATGGTTTTTCCAGTCCTCAATAACCTGAACTCAAGCCTTTGTTCCATTTACTGGAAAACAGTAAAATGTTGGTTGGGCTCCTGAGGGATATTTAGGTCAGTGCGCCCTCAGACTACACTACAGTACTCTGGTTACACTCTGAATTCTGGCCTCAGAACTCTTAATGAGGAAACCAAGATTAAGAGACAAACAGTGGGTTTTTACCTCAGTAACAGAGCAGCTTTGAGTACATGGCTTGCTTCAGCTCAGCGCTCTGGATTCCAAAGTCATATAATCATTAGATAAATCTAATCCTGCATTATAAGCTTCCTTATAATGTTTCCTTATAAGCTGCGTTATAATGTTGATTGGATGAGACAGCTGTTTTGTTTAAACAAAGAGTCTTAGTCAGTTGTTCAAGGACAAATTCCATTCATTCTTTGACATGCAATTTTGTTACATAGTTAAACTAAGAGTGACGTATGAAATATTTTTAGCTGATTATTCTGGCTTCCGGTGTCATTGTGAATTAACATCAGTGTAAGACTGTACATGAGGGGGGGCAGAATTTATTCTTGAACCGTTTTGTCATTTACAAGTGTGAATTAGCAGAAAGCTTCGAATGGAGTTACAGAAAAAAGCAACTTAAAATGACAAAAAATGTTAACCAATTAATGGCAAGAGGATAATGGCAATTAATGGCAATTAAAGGCCTAAAGTGAATCGTATTTACTTTTAAATGAACTTTTTTTACTGTTATATCAACTATACTACACTGTGTTTTACTATTATACGAACATATATAGTAGTATATACGTATTGTACCATGAATCAAAAACATGGTAATAGCATGGTACCTCCTGTAAGTGGTATCACACTAAGACACTATCATAAAACTCAAAAAATCAAAAAAGATTTTTTAATAAATCAGGCAGTAAATTAGCACCTTTATCCAGAACAAGGTGCCCTGTAACAGAAGGTAATTTTCATTCCTGGCAAACACTGCTCTCTGCTGGCTATGCTGGGAATTAACATTATCTGAAACATTTCGAAGCTACTGACTTCAGTAGAATGGCGTAAAATATGAAAAATACTAATTAAAAATAACAATCACTCTCCTGCATATTAATCTTCACGATTTCTTGATAGTGGGAAAATCTTCCAAACTCTTCTCGGTCAGCCACATCCCTCACAATATTTAATTAATATTTAATATTTATCTGTTCCGTAAAAAAATAACCTCCAATTCTTTATTTCTCTCCCTCAGAACGTATCATCTCAAACAATTGTTGGAACTTTGTAACTTTGTCCTGCAAGTTTCATATTATTGCCTACCTATATTTTTTCGTTTCATTGTTTTCCTCACCTTAAATGTCACTTTGGATAAAAATGTCTGCTAAATGCCTAAACATAAATGTAAGCAATATTAATATTTCAATAATATTACAAAATGTTTTTAAGCAATACAGTTGGTTAGACATGCTATTTAAAAATCTTTTGATGATAGCAGATTTATACACAGCCTGGTAGACATGACTCTGTCAAAATGGAAACAACATCAACAGGAAGTTGTCCTGGCACTGCAGGATGTGTTAGCTTTCTCATTACCCTGTCATATTCTCAGGCGTCTGCGATGTTCCGTTACAAGAATCTAAACCTCAGTTAAAATTTTCTTAGACTGGAACAGACTAGACAAGACTAGACTAGACAACTACCTCAGGTTCAAATAAGTCAGTTCAATCCACCATACAACCAATCCACAACCACAAATAAATGATTAATTTTTTTTCTTTTACTTTATCTTTAAATTCTTTGATAAACCAACACTGACATTATTCCATTATTCCACTGACTAGGTTCCTATGATGTGGCTAAACCAGGATGAAGTTACAGCATTTCTGTTGACGATCTGTTTATCCTGCAAAAACAATCGAAAAAAGCTCAGTAACAAACTTTTTTCACAGCTCCAACTGACAAGAGGTCTAAGAGTATCTTTAAACCAAAAGCTATTGTCCTCGTTTTACATCATTGACTTCCTCATAATGTATAAACCATCAACCTCCTTTAACCGCCCCATGTCTGAATCCATGACGACTACTGTTTTTAATATGCTATCACCATTGTACAAAACTTCATGAATCACACCAACATAAAAGACATTCCAACAGACTGTAATTTTGTTGACTCTCAGTCAGGTTACACTCTTCCTCTCTCTCTTCTAGGCTGGCGGCTGTGGTACGATTTTCCATTTTCCCAGCAGTTTTGAATCACAGCTGGCACTTCATTAGTGCCATCTTGGGTTAAGCACTCCCTGGAAGGCGAAAATAAGAAACAAATCTTACCGGTCTTCTATCAAATCCTCAAAGAACATCTTGGGGCCAGTCTCAAAGAGTTTGGAAGGAGAGAAGGAAACATTTCTGTGGCACGCACTGGCACATTTTTGCCATGTTGAGTGAGGGTGTGAGTGAGAGAGCCCTTGAGGCCTTTGAAAGAGGCTCTGTGCTGTACCAGGAGCCTCCAAGCAGTAACAGTGGACTTACAGTACAATACACTGGTTGTAACAGGGGTTAAAACTACCTCAAACAATGCTTCTCACATACTGTAACACCACCTTCAAATCTGATAACAGTCTCAAATGTAAAATGCATAGTTTAAACCCTGAAGAACATTCTGTTGTTTTACCAGCTAGAACTGTAACACTATTAAAAGACAGAAAAATAATTTGTGACATATATAGTTACTTATCCTGTCGTATTAATATAACCCAGAAATATTATAGAAATATTTGTTTAGGAAAATAAATTTAAAGGGATATAACTAAAAATGTGGTAACTGATTAATAAAAAAAAACAAAATAATAAGATACATTAACAGTCTATGTCCTTCATTTAAAAAAGTCCAAAATAAGATATAAACATTTATTGCTTAGGAGACAAAGACAGCATATTACCTTTTATGGCATTAAATATAAAACCAGCATTCTTTTATGAAACACATATTTAGCTTATAATAAGAGACACAGAACTCTTCACTAAAAGCATTTGCACGCGTTAGACACTGAATTGGAAGTGCATGTTTAACTTTATAATGTTTAAGAAAAAACAACAGTGCAAAGACAGTAAAAGAAAATTAAAATTAAATTAAGTACTCATGCTCACTCCCAGGGCAGTGAAGTGGATGATATCACCTCGGATGTGAAACAAGGCTGACATGAGATTTTCAGAGGATCTAGTCCCAAAAGACTTTGTAACTCACAACAGCCAAGTTGTGGTGAGCAGGAGTTTTCACTGTCTTCACATGATTACAGTCTTTGTTTGAAGAGGCTTTTGAGACAGTATGCACAACCGAATTATAATTTCTGAGAAGCATGAATTAAATACAATTTTTAATTACAGCCTAAATTAATACAATGTTTATTACTGTGCCATGTTGTGATGCTGGAAACACCAGGTCCGGTGGGGGCCAGTGAGGCCCTGTGGAATGTGTGTATAGGAGGAGAGCGCTGAGGTGACAGCAGACATTAAAGGTGTAAGTGGGTCTGTAGTATGAGCAGGAGGCATGCGGTAAGGAACACAGTAAGGGAACTTTCACACCGGCACTCTGAATTATTCCTGCAGGTCACAACCGCAACCGAAGGCTGTTCAGACTTCAGTTCAGGGGGAGAGACGATCATGCCTTGAATCTGAGACAGAGAGAAGTAATAATTCAAAGTAATTCCATAACAAATAAGTTACATTATGTTATGTTTATTCAAAAGTATGATATATACTATACATTTACTTGTAATGTTTCCTCAATTGAAAGCTTTGGATAAACATGTCTACATAATGTAAAATGTACAGTATATCCACCCACCGACCACTCATCCTGGCCGATTTTGGAACATCGGACGTTTACTGGGAGCTTCCGTACAACCTCGTTAAAGGCCTTCCCTCTCTTCTTTGTCCACCTGTATTTATCCATAGCCTCCGTGAAGGACAGGTTGCTAAATTTCTTGGGACTCTTAATTACAAAGGGCCACGTTCTGCAAAGAGAAAAACAAAAAGGTTGATGTTTTTTGATGTGGTGTTTACATTTCCTTCACATAACAGATTAATATAAATTCTTTATATACACTCCTATATTCTAAATGTTCTAAAATTCCTGACTCAAGTTAATAACTTATTCGATTAATCTTTCTTGCTACTGCGCTACTTAGATAAGCATTTCATCTGTGAAATAAAATATTTACCATATTTCATATTTATCATATGCCTCAAATTATACATGATAGTAGGAGTATCAAGAATTTATGCATTGATCAAAGACAGTCCTGAGGGCACAATATTCCCCTCAGTATAACGTGTGTGTAGGAGAGAGAAGGGCAGAGATAGGAAGACAGAGGGCGCTTGGGGGAGAGCTTTGAAATTAAATCTATTTAGGTTGCCAGGTCTATCCTCTTAAAATCCCTGTTTTCCAGCATCTGAGCACAATACAGCCCTGAGCCTCAGGGGGTTGAATAAACACACCCCACCAGCAGGGCTCCTCAGATGTTCCTCATTTGAGATGTATGCACAGCCCACATCCATCCAAACCACACACTGGCCCGCTCACATGCAAAATCACAAACAAGTGTGTGTGGACATATGAACAAAACACACTTCCCACTCTGTTCTCTCTTCTTCCACACAAACACACCAGTGGAAGGAATCTATACAAACATCAGCAACACAGTAGACTAAAAGGAATGACCATAATAGTTCCCTATGAGTCCAACACATGCAGCTTTACCAACTACAGCTACTCTTATAGAGTCTGTACACTATTTCTTTATTTATAACTCATATATAAATAACTCATAATCCAGGATATACTTACCTTTCTAGATGATTGCTGGAGAGCCAGAATATCATTAGTAAACAATTTCAATAGAGTTATGTAACATTAGTATTGCATTACCCATAATGCCCACATACGGCTTGTTTTGATGTTGTATGATTGGTGTTTGGTGTTGTTTAGCCTAACTGAAATTCCAGAACCATTTTAGGGAAAATAAAAAGGAAGTAAATGATAGATTTATTTTTTATCTCAGCAACTAAACGTGCAATAAGAACAAACAAGATTTGGTCCGTCAGGCGATCTGTTAAGAGGCTTATGGTTTTAGAATGTCTATGCATTTTAGGTCTCTTGAGTCTCCTTAAAAAGAGACAAACAAATTTTACAATGTTCGTACCAGATGTTTCAAAGGGCCAGAGAAACAATTTGTACTGATGGAATGATAGAGGCATATGTTCTTGTAAAGCTCTTCAGCTGACATCAGAGCAAGGACAATTTACAATCATTTGATCATTTAATTGTTTGGCAGCCATATTATAAGTCACTGGTGGTGACACCAAAGTTCATGTGTCTCCTATTTCAAACTGGGTTTTTAAGATTGTTCCATTTCAAGTGGCCCAATAAACATCAAATTCCATTGGTTTGTTGGTGAAGTGTAAATGTGACAGTTACATTTCCCAACATTTGTAATCCAACATCCAACTTCAGAATGTTTAAAATATTGCAATGTGAAGATAATTTGTTCACTTTTTTCCCAGTAATTCCTTCCTTTGTTTTACTCCTTTTCTTTTTGTTCTTGTTTTTCTCTTTCTTGATTTTTATCCCACAACTCTGCATCTCTTTCTAATATAGAATTCTGTCTTTCTACTTTTCAGCTATCTGCTTTTAATCATCTCAAATTTCTTTATGACTTAAACATGATGTGCAACTGAATCTATAAGCTGAATCTATAAACTGAATCTTTTTGAATCTATAAACTGAACTGTTTGCAGTTGGTATACGTACGAATGCAGCTGGTATGTATTTCTAATCTTTTACCACTAACAGAGGAGGCTTGAGTAGGTTGTTCAGACTTACGTAACAGGTTCCTGAATCTCTTCGACCCCAATAAATTTGAGCTGGCCGGTGATTTCAGGTAAGCTCTCACACCTGGCGAGGTTGACCCTGGGATAGTACAGCAGGTACGACAAGCACATCTCGTCCCGAGCACTGAGACCTCCCTGTAGAAATCAGATTCCACATAACCTGGGTCGAGTTCTTGATATACGACACCAGAATTAAACATCTAATACATTATTACAGCTAGAGGTCTGTGACAAATTATGTTACATGCTTGGCAAATCTAAACCGACAAGCACTGAGCAGCAGCTGTATCTCGATCTCTCATATATGAATCCAAAACGCCAGTGATTTGGCTCTGATTTTTTGGATTATGGATTGTCTACAGAGAAAAAGCAGCTTTGTTTCTCAGCCCAGCCTGTCAGAAGTCTACAGTACTTCACTGGCTGTGTGTACAGTAACACAAGTGTGAAGATAACAAATTGTGAGTTTGTTCTAGTCCATCACTATAAATTATGGGACCCGGGACAAAATCATCCAAACTGTCATAGGGCCTGGGACAATGATCCCAGCTGTCCCACCTGGGGTCCTAATACGACTAATATTCCACATACATGTCACCACGTGGAGTTCTTTAGGGAACTAGAAAGACTTTAGGGAACCTAGAAAATGCTTGATGATGAGTAAGTGAGGCTGTATGTCTCAGAATTGAATCTTACATTATCATTAATATAAATTTATTCTTGGTTCTTGAAAAGTGTTAATTCTGGCGGGCAAGTTTTTAATAAAAATACTGTTGACGGCAAATTACATTAAATTATATTATTATTTATAATATATATAATATTTTAATATAAACTATATATTGGTTTAATTTATAAGAGAATCTTGCCAAACTATGTGCCACAAATCTATACAATTGCTGCCTGTAAAACAAACATTGCTTTATGAACTTTAATCTTTACCCATGTCATGTTTGTTCTGTCTTTAGTATTATATCTGCATTCTGTGATTATAGAATCCCCCTGATGACAGAAAAAGACAAGATTAGCTCCAATACTAAAAGCACAAAAATCATTTGCTTATCTGTTACATTGATTATTGAGAGCAATATTGTGTGTTAGCCAAAAAGAACAGATCATTGAAAGTCATTTGAGTATAAACCGTTAAAACCTCTGATTATTTTCACAGAACAAGATAACAAGTCACAGCCTACACATGAGTCACCTCTTGCCTGTGGGCCTTTTAAATAGGCAGCAGTCCTACAGATACACAAAGATCCTCTGAAAGGGCCCTCTGTACATATTGAATTGATTACACCACTCATAGGTAATATAAGGTACTTGGATAAGACACATTGGGTCAATTGCTTTAATTGCTTTATTCTTACTGCTAAGAAACTTTTTACATGTTTTTTAAACATTTTTTAACTACCTAGGTCCTGAGACCTGAGGACATTGTAGAGACAGTGCTGATTCCATATTTCATTTAATTCACACAAACATTTGGCTATGAGTAGGGCTGGGCGATAAAACGATAACGATATGTATCGCGATAGACACGTTCGATATCAATAAAAAAATGTGTTCGATAAAATGTTCGATATTTTTTATTCTTCATCGAAAGAAAACAGAGGTTGCGAAGCAAGTTTGGTTGCATTAACAAAGGCACTCGCTCTTTGGTAACGTAGCAACGTAGGGAGTGACACGCTAACAGCCAATCATGTAACAGTATCAGTTTGGTTGCGCCATATCGTTGTCTCGTGCTGGTCTGCTGGATTCCTCTTCATAAGCAGAAAATGAGTGCCGCAGTGAGCGAGGAAATTGTAAATAAAAGAGGAAAAGTCAGCTCGCCAGTATGGCAGTTTTTTGGAAACCGTAGTCAGACCAATGTCGTCTGCAAATTATGCAAGACCGTCGTCCCCGCCAAGACTGGTAATACCACGAACTTGAT
>JAZGTI010007234.1:0-22013 GCA_036877585.1 Botia kubotai | reverse complement strand
TGCTTTGCTCTGCGGAGGCTTCAGCCAGTGATCCAAGGCAAGCATGTGTTAGTCTGGAACCCTTGGAGTCAGTTGAGCTTACTGCTTTCTCCAAGAAGGCATCTGTTGTGACTGCATTTACTTCTATCAAAGAATAGGGCATCTGAGGACATTGTCTGTGTCCAATGAGTGTCCTGAGTTCGGGGCAGGATTTTTTTCATATTATTCTGAGACCATGGCCCGGCTACATGCCCAAGGTTCCTATAACTCCCTTCAGGGATTAAGTGGTGGGTCCTCCCACAGTTGGAGGAGGACCCAGCCCTCTTCTTGTTGTACATACCTTGTGTATTTATCTGGACCACATTGAAGATTTTAGAAGATCTGAGCAGCTCTTTGCTGCTTTGGGGGTCAGCAGAGGAGGAAGGCTATCTCCAGACAGAGGCTTACTAGACTGTGGATGCCATTTGTTTGGCTTACCAATTGCATGTTGTGCCATGTCCATTTAGGGTTTGTGCACACTCTAAAGGGATAGCCTCCTCTTGGGTGCCTGCAAAATGTGCCTGTCTGTAAGACATTTATTTGCAGAGCTACGGACTAGACCACACCCATACTTTTATAACCTCAAGATTGTCTCAGTCTCTTCCACTGTGCTGTCTACCTGAGGAGCACTGTAAAGAATCAATAGGGTGTTGCCTACTACAGCACCTTTCTCCCAATGGTGATAACAAGTGCTCTTCACTCCTGTGAGTTATCCTATGGCAAACCCTGGACAGCTTTTTCAATTCATAAAGCAATTCCCTTTGGTAATCCCATATGACATATAAGTATCTCTCCACATTCTGGTTGCCCTATTGGTAAACCTGTGTCTTCCCTATCCCTTCTGTAGTCCCCCACTTTTAGTTGTAATTCTATGTGGTACTTCTTTTAAAGTCCATCTGATTTTCACATGTAACCTTCCCTGTGGTCTCTGCAGTGTCTTCTATTGAAGAGGAGTTCACTATCCCAAGGCATTTGACTAGCAGACTTGCTCTGCAATGATATTCAAGAAGGTTACTTTCCATCCCTTTTGTATGAGAAGCTTATCAGTGCTGTGGAAGGTTATTGACTCGGTAATGACTTGTTTCAGGCACGCTCTGTCTGCCAACAGCTGCGCCACTAGAGTCCGAGACATGGTTCAGCGGCTGTGGTGTTTAGGTGTTTAGTATAGGGACCCTGAGTGTCACTTCACTGACAACACTGAGTGAGTGACAGAAATGGAGCATCTTGGTTACATCTGTAACCTCCGTTTTCTGATGGAGGAAATGAGACAGTGTGTCTCTCTTTCCACAATGCTGAACTGACCGGATTCGTCTCAGCTCCTCAGCACAAACCTGCATGAGTGGTGTATGCCATCTCTCTTTGCACACCAGGGTGAAGTTTGACAGGCAAATTGCATTTGCCAATTCCAATTGGCATTGTATTTTTAAAGCCAAGTCTCATCTGCATTTTCTCATAAGAAGAAGAATGATTGTTCTCCCAAGGTCAAACCCTTGTGACACAACATCTTGTTCCCTCTAGCAGGGAATGGAGGTTACAGATGTTACTGGCAGGAAAATGAAGCATTCAAGAAACATTAAGCCAAACATTATAATCAGTTTATAAAAAAGGAACAAATTCTGAACCCTGTTGGTCACCATCAGCACAAGCATTAATGTCTTTGGTTCCATTAAGTACCACCACGCACAGCAGAACAGTGGGGTGTTTCATTTTAAGCCAAAATGGCTGTGTCAAAATGACTGAATGACATGCAGTGTGGGGAAAAGAGATGACGAGGAGGAGAAAAGAGGAGGAGGAGACAGGAGTTGCAGACTGTGAGAGTTTAAGAGAGTATAGAATATTATATAAATAGAAAGGGAGGCTAAGTCATCAGGGAGTGAGTAAAGGATCTTGCACACTATGTTCCAGGTTCCTGCAGACTAGAGCTGAGTTCTCGCCCCTTTCTGAGTCCAAAAAGCAGCAGACACAGCAGGAGCTCCATTGTGACATCACTGAGGACTAATATTAGACACACTCCATCCACACCTTCATCTACACCTCTCTCTCTCTCCCCGTCTGTCTCTCGTTCCCTCTGCTGTTTCTGCCGGCTGTTTCTCTTTGGCTGCGTTCACACAGCAGTAGAATAATCGTTGTCAGTCCTTTTAAGAGAGCTAAATATGACAATATTCCATTTGGTTTTAAAATGGAGTAATTATTATCATAACAAAACAGTGTGCACAGGGAAAACTATTTGAGATTCAAACCTGTTGTCGATTCCAAAGGCTAATTGTGTGAACTGATCCATCTTTCTGTTGCTCATTCTCCTTCACTCTCCATCCTCCCTGTGGCACAGGAATAGAGGCATATTCTTGTTTCACTTTCAGCGTATGAGCCAAAGGTTTCTCTGTTTCTCTCTTTTCTGCCTCCTTTCCCCCATCTGTCTTCCTCGCAGCCTTCACACTATATGCTGAGAAAGACACAAGCATCCTCTGCTTTGACAAAATATTTCCTGGGAACAGAGAATCCAGTCACTGCAACAACCAGCAGCCCCAGGACACAGAGCGAGAGACAAAAAAGGGGAAGACAGGCTGAGAGAATAAAAGCAGGATGGAAAACAAGTGTGAATATGCAAACATGCAGAGAAAAGGCGCAGAAATATTTCTACACACTCAAGAGGGAAAAAGAGAGGAATGACATCGAAGCACAAAGAAATAAATTAGAAGGTGGATTTAGATCAAACATTTGATAAATTGCTGGTATATGTTTATATGTGATATATGTATATGTGAATAATCAGTTTCTTTACTGCGGTTTATGCATTTACCTAAAATGTAAATGCATAAATATGAAGTATAGCATGTCACAATGTAGAGCACTGCTTGACATTTATTGTCAACAATACAAATGCTGAGAATGTAATATGAAAGGTATAAGAGTGATCTGGAGCAGGTATGAAGGGATGAGAGGAAGACAGAGAGAGAGAAAGAAAAAGAGTGTGTTTCTGTCAAAGCCCCAAGCAAAACAAGCACACAAGTATGATTGATCTGCCATGACAGAACTGCATTTAAACTGGGGATTACTTACGCTTACACACACACTCACAGACAAAAGACAAAGAAAAAACAACTGTGTAACAGAAAATTTAAAAAAATCAGAGCACATTTATTGCAAAAAGTTACAAAAAATATTGCTTTAAAGCCCTCATATTCTGTTGGAATAATTAATGTATTTAATTTGAAAAAATTAATTATGTCAGGCTTCACACACCCTCACAAAATCTTTACTTTTTTTCACAAACAGTTCTGGTTGTTTCTAAGCTCTTTAACTCAATTTTGAACTACTAAAATAATTAAAACTGTAAGTTAAGCTTATGTTTTAAATGTATTTCAACTTAAAATCTCGATCATGTGTATATGTATGTTACTTATGTAAGTAAGAAGTGTTGAAAAGACCTGGTCATGTCTTAAAAATCACAATAACACATTTGGCTCATTTATTTGAAAGGTGGGACTTCCTGTCCTACAACTTCCATCATGGCCGCTGTGTTTTCTCAAAGTCATTTGTCTACAAGTGGTCCAATTCCTCCTGTTTATATTGTTTGTGCTTGGCACATATTGAAGTAGCTCACGGGATATTGAGTTCCTTAACCTGCTTTAGAAGTTTCTGAGTGAGTGCTGAGGAGTGTCATTTTCATCTTTCTGTGAAAGACAGTTTCATTAAAAAGATGCCCAAGTTTAGAGTCCACTGTCACCTCTAATCATAGCAACAAAGCTCCAGATGCCATGTATGGTTGAAGCTGAGAAATGAGTAAAGAAATTTTGACATTGTGTCAGGCTTGAAGATGGAAAAAATAGTCTTGGCCCTTCTGAGGCCCAAAGTTTATATACAAAGTCATTTTTCTTATTAGTTGAAAAAGCCAAATATAAATTGTTGCCTTTATTATTTGTGGCAGATGTCAGTCAACAGTGACAGTCTTTACTAAAGAGATCAGCTATGCCAAAGTAAAGGTAAACAGCTCCTGTGTCAGGGACTGGAACACAGTGTTCCTGTCCAGCACTCAGTGTGATCATCTGGATGTTATCATCTAGATGTTATCAAATACGACTGACAGACAGACAGACATATTTGTATGAGGTGGCAGATTGTGGCAGGATTGTAGGTTAAAATTTTATGACTGGTCATCATTTCATTTAAATTGCCTTTTAGCTTTATAACATTGTATTCACATCAAAATATTTTATAAAACTGTTGAATTTTACACTGCAGGCTGCCACAGGGAAAGATTAGTTCCAAAATCAACTTCAGATAGTGAACAAATCACAAGTTCATTCAGAATGTGCATTTTCCCTGTCTCAACATACCTGAACTTACCTCACATGACCCACGCAGATAGTGCCCAGCGTCGGTCCTGCAGCATGGCACTCCCTAGCCATGATTATTCTGCATTTATCATCTGGAAAAGGAGAGTTTTTCAGCCATGAACACATCACTGTGACGGTTGAGTGAACTCACCAGTGTTGTTATTCGCAAGGGCAGCCATGCCTACATGCACTGCTCAATAAACTCTCAGGAGAGTGACAGGTCACCCTACAGGAGGGATATTTTGTGTTTATTTGGTGGGACGTAGAGGAGCAAACGTCCTGTCAGTGAAGGTGATGGAGAATTAATGAGATGAAGAAGTGGACAGGGGGGTCTGGTAATAGCTGTAATGATGGTTTTGACTTTATCTTTCCAAGCTGTAGACTGATGTTAACACTGTAATGTGTAATTGCCAGTGCTATGGAGTGGATCGCATTTTTCAGTAGCTCAGTTACTTTAAATCAGTGTAGCTTTTCCAGTAGTTGAATACATTTTACAACAAGTAAGGGTTTTGGGTTTTGACCCAAAGCTGCATTCCGTTTTGTTCTGACGAACCAGCAATTCTTTGAAGCAGCACAGCGTCACTATTCTACTTACTAGGCCACAAACTACAATTGGGCATTACTGCCATCTATTGTTATGTCACGCATATTGCGGCTTTGCGGTTCACTGAGAAGAGATCGTCTCATGATTACATAAAGCAGAAGTTTGGGTCGCACGGTGGGATAAGGTGGGTCACACACTCACTTGCGGTAAAGTATGTTTTATAATGGCCTCGATATTTTAGGATAAAGTATTTTGGTATTGTAATTATATTTTAATACATTTGTCTTTTGTCAGTAATTTCATAATTATTGCGAGTGAATCAGAATAATCACATTTCTGAACAGAATTCTGAGGCGAAACATTCGTTCACGTTTAAAGTCAATTCAGTTCAAAGTCAGTTCTAAGTCAAGTTTAAAGTCAAGTGCAAAATAGGGCGATATATTTTTGAGTATTGTGTGTATCTTGGATAGTTTACAAAATATAACAATAATCATTGAAATTGTTGTGTTGCATTACATTGTTTTATAAATCGTTTACTTAAAGCATTCATTATTAACAATTACTTATATATTTTTATTACACAATGTCACGTAAAAAAATAATCAAAGCAGTTTCAATGTTAGGGTTCAATGTAAGCTTGCTACTTTTTAAAAGTGACCTGTAGGGAAACTTACTACTTTTTCAGAAAGGTAACATAACTGTATCTTAACTAATTTAACTTGTGAGTAGCTTGTAGCTTATCAAACTACAGTTTTAGAGTAGCTTTCCTAACACTGGTTATCGCTTGTTGCAGCTTGCAGTTGTGATTTTCATTATTACTGTACCTCAGGTGTGATTACAGACAACACCACACTGACTGTACACAGTTATTAAATATGTCCAGGATCTAATAATACTTGGGATAAAAACAAGAAATATTTCATAAAGACATCATGGGGCCCAGAACACCATGTTGATTTGACAGGGCAAGCATGTAGGGCTCCCTATTTAAACAGAGCAATAGCGCCTCCCACTGATTTAATATAGCCACAGTCTACCAGAGCTGTAGGAATAATCCATTTAAAAGCCTCTGTTTGTACTGATAGTTGCCATCTGTTTACATGACGTCAGAGGATCATAGCTGATGACATTCAACGTCACAAATAAATTCTTAGAAGCCAAGAAAAAGATGAAAGCAAATTAAATTTAACTCCTAATTAAGTTTCAGACAGAGAACATTATCACTTTTAGTAATATTTTGTTAGGTCCATCCGAACTAGATCCATGAAATACAATTTAATATCAATAATTAATAAAATGTTTGTCTCTGTCTATTTATATGTCTGTCTTTCTTTTTGTTTATCTGCATTGCACTGATCTGTGAAGGTTTCTGTGTACTTCACCTTTGATCTTCACCAGACAAAATTAACATAAAGGTATTGTTTTCAATTCTTCTGTAGCAGTAAAGTCGTCACTTCACCTCGTGTTGGGTCACACCCATACGGTTCACTTTTTCACGTGAATACCTCTGATGTTGTCATGGCAACGGCTGAGCTGGTAAAAGCACAACTTTCTGTGTGCACAGGTGTGTGGTCCTGAGGGAGGGGGTTCTGAGAGGGGGTGTTTGGGCAGTGACCTCTAAACTAAAATTGTCAGACAAATATAGTGGAGTAAAACTATAAGGTTGCATTGGTACAGAGAGTGTTTTGCTTGTTTTTCTGGTCCCTTGTCTAACGTTTTAATTGCACTGATTGTATATATGCTGTTCATGTAATATTAATAGCGTAGCAAATCTGTCTATAGCATAGCAAAAAGGGAATTTTAGGAAAATGTGTGGCTGATTTATGGTGGTTTTGGTACTTAACACACAATGAGTTTGACTAATTTCAGATTTTTCATTCAATTACAGGAATGGCAAGCTTCATCTCTGCCCTCATAAGTCATCCTGTTGAAAACAAACAAACAAACAAACAAAACAATATTTAATTTTTCATAAACAGTAGAAAACAGCAGACCATTCTCATAGGGGTGTGTGGTTATGCTGTATTATTTTCCTGTTTAAATAAAAAAAACTAAAATCTCATATAACAGCTGGAACTTGGGACTTATACAGATATGTTTTGCTTTATACTTCCCTATCACATCCTAATAAAGAGGAAACCAGTGCAGGAAAACAAACATGAGGAGTTGTGTTGTGTAGCTTAAACCAACCACTGTATTCTATGTGTTTAAAATATGACTGGTTGTGTTGGTTTGAGAAGTGTTGCTCATGTTAGCTAACTGCAGTTAGAATTATTATTATTATCTAATGATAAACATTACCAAAAGCCATAATACCTATTTATAGATTTGTGGGAGATCAGCTAATGTGAATATAATGGCACCTATGTTCCTTACTGCCTCAGAGTTTTGGGTACGTAAGTTGTTACTGTTTAGAACGAAGAAATAATTCTTGACAAGATATATTTTTTTAAAAGAATTACCCAAAAAAGTAAATCTGGTGGCACAAGGTTGAGAATCCCTTATCTGACCCTTTTTTGCGTTTTCTCCTGGATGTAGAGAGGAAAGTGGCTACACTGCTTTCCACAGCCAAACACTTTCCTACCTCAACACATTAACATGATGTGTGTGCCGGTTCTTCCCTGTAATCTGTAATCGTATTTCTTTAACTGTAATCATCCATAATAATATTTATAAATTCTTACGATGACATTGTCAAAATATTTTCAATGTCCTAGTGACTCATTGCTCTGATTGGTTACGACAATGCTCATAGGACACAGGAAAGTGTGATGAGGACTAACTTTCTGTCCAGATTTTTTTGTACAGGTGATCTATCAGTTTCTCTTGGCCTGTGTAATTACTCTGTCCATCTACATTACTATTTAATTTTGTTTTAAAATGTGCTTAAATTGATTGAAATATGTAGCCTATGCAATAGATGTGTGTGTGTCTCTCTTGCTCGCTTTATCCTCTGTTCTGTTCTCTCACTTGCTCACTTTCTTTCTCTCTCTCTCTCTTTGCAATTCAGTGCTCTAAAACTTTGATTATAGCAAGTTCTCTGACCTGAGTATCTTCTGCCCACAGGCCTTTCTGCAGATTAACTTTATTGAGGCTAACAGACAGAAGAATAGATCTCCTGCATTAATATTTTGTCTCATGATTTGTAAATGGTGCAAACCACTCTTTATTGTTTGTGCATGACTGTTCAAATGAAATTAGGTTTTTATTGGGTTCACTGAATCCTTAGTAAAATTCTTAGTCAAATATTACAGTTTTAACTAGGAAAACATTTGTCAAGGCAAACTTTGAATGTTTGCTGGACAAAGTCTAAAATTTTAAAACAACTTTAAAAGGTTTTGGTTAAGTTGCTAGCTATTTTTGGAGTTTCTACAGAGTTCCTAGAACTGCTATAATACCTGTATCACAAAAACACTGAAAGATAAATATCTCCCTTCAACAGTACTTTGAACAGCTGTTCACTCAGAAGATGATTACAAATCAGATCAATTTGTTGTGTGTTGGTGCTTTAAGAAGGATTTCTGGAATGATGTTGTGTGCTCTACAGACCTCATTAGGATTCATTCTAAACGCCCCCAACATCACAAGCCCATCACACACACCAGACCACATTTCCTCAAGCATTACCAAAGCAAGTGAGTCATGTCCCCATGTGCATGTGCCCAGTTAACAGGGAGTGTTCTCTTGACGTTGGAAAACATTCCCTTAAAGTTCTCCCAAATGCTCTTGCAATAACATTAGTAGAATTTTTAAGTGTTTCATATAACAAAAACATTATTCCTAAGTTGTTAGTGTAAAGTTGTAAAAATGTCACATAATTAAAAATAACATTCTTAAAACCAAGCAATAATGTAAATGAAACATCTGAATGCTTTGAACATTACTAGAACTTTCAAAATGACATTTTAACTTTAGTGTTACTTAATGGAACATTGGGGAAACAATATTACAACCTAAAATTGTTAGCCGGGATTGTGTTCTTTTTACTTGACTGGAAACATTAGTTGCTCATTTGTTTAAATTGAATGTGTCTGTGTGAAGTGCACCTGGTTTTGTTTAAAGTCAACAGTAAAATTCTCGTAAATGAAATATTGCTTGACATACAGTATAAAATCACTTTGTACATATGAAACACCAGCTCAGTTTCAGAAGGTAAATATTGTTCTGATTGATTGAAGAGAGAGTTCATTTTAAAAAAAACATTCTGTCATCATAAACCCACTTATTTTGTGAAACACAATCACTTTTTTGTGTGTGTTCATCTAGTTACAACTAATAAATAATCAAATGAGCAAAACTTTTAATTTGCAAAGCATTTAATTCACAGGATAAATCAAATATGTTTATTCCCACATGGCTATTTTACCATTTTTGTTTAACTGTTTCCTTTTCTGAAAAATACTATGTTCTGATATTTTGCTGCTCAGATTTTGATCATGTACTGAATGGTTAAAGCTTGGGGTTGAGTGTGTTTTGATTGGTTGAAACTGCCGGTTTACAGTGATCTGATTGGTTGAAGCTTGTGGTTGAGTGTGTTGACTGATGAAAATTAATATTTCATCCTTAAATAAAACTTTGCCTTCAGATTTTGTGGCAAATCTTCAGTAGAGAGCAGACTGGATGACAGGAGGTGTACAGATACACAGAGACGGTGGATACAGCCAGGCACAGATTAACACACGGGCCTACTGGGCACCTGCCCAGGGCACTAGACCAGCAGGAGGCCCTGGTAAATGTCCGAGGGTGCCCCAGAACGTGACCGCAAAATGACCAAGGCACATCTCAGACTGTTAAACAACATTATTTTACTTAAATTTGTGGTGCTTGCTAAGGCACAAAATGGTACCTGCGTCACCTCTATTTATCAAAATATCAGAAACTAGCAGGTGGGCTTTATTGGTTTAAAGCATTTTGGCAGCAGGTCATTTAAAAAGTGGTGACCACACCAATATTAACATCAGACTAAAGGCAAGAACAGAAATTAGTTATTTAACACCTTGTATACATTGAACCCGATCAGCAAATCATATGTAGTGAGTTATTTGCACTCATAAACCCATACACAAGCGCGTTAAGACATGCACAGATAAACACACATATGTACACAAGTACACAAGCCTCTAGCCATGCGGAGAGGGGAGTGGCATTAACTGAAAGCGCAGCTTGCTGGCATATGGGCACAGTTATGTTGCCTCCACAGGTTTGTGTGTGTGAGCCACTTTCTCTTACATCCAAGGGCCAATATTTTGCTTTCCCACACAGATTGTTCATTATCATTAATCCTTAAAGGAATAGTTCACCCAAATTCACATAGTTCTGAACCTAAAACTCACTTTCTTCCATGGTACACAAAAGGTGGACTTATTTAAGCATATCCTAGCCACTCCGTTTCTTATAATTAAAGTGCCAATTTTGTGTGTTCATACAAAGGTATCGTATGGCTTCAAAGGCTTGTAATGTAACACACACAAGTCTTTAGAACAACTTCAATAATCCTTTCATGGTGCTTTTTCCTGTCATTTTGACAGGTCCAGTCCTCATTCAATTTCATTATGTGGAGAGAAAAGCAGCTGGGATATTCTTAGAACAAAAAGGTTATTCTTTTCTTGTAGAAGAAAGTTATATGGGTTTGAGACAATTTCATGACAAAACTTTTATTTTTGTGTGAAATATTTCATGAGAAAGCCTACATGAATGCAGAGTTTGTTTGGATAATGCCATTGGGGTTTTTATAATTGCTAAATTGACACATTCCAGTGTATTAGCGGTTTGATTGCTAAAGTGTTGCTATCTTGCTTTTAACCTAATTAGATTCCATGTCGACTGGTGAAAAATAACTTGGTGACTTGAGTAAGCCACAACTTAGAACACCCTAGTATCATTTTTAATTTTGCATGAGCAAGCACTTCTCACGTTTTCTAGTGCAGGTTTCACACTACTGTATCCACTGTCTCTGTGTATCTGTACACCTCCTGTCTAGCCTTTCAGTTATGCTTCTAATGGCTTGCAGTGTAAAAACGACCAACTGGCATATAAAACATGCAAACATGCCCTACTTATCACGAGCAAAATCATAAGCGTTGGACCATGATGGCCCCTCCCCACTGTTGCCGCACTCACACAGTGGCTGGGATTACATTTCAAACAGCAGATGACTTCTGCTGAGATCTGGCAGTCATAAACACACATTACTGTGAGTGACAGAGATGTACAGAGCTGATCCACCAGCCATTCTTGGCTTGGTGCAAACTAGCTGTGCTGCTGACCTTGTGTCAAAATGGTGTTAGCACAAACTAACCATACACCTTGTACGTGATTAAGCACAGAGACTACACTCTTCTCAAAAGGTCTGGACTATCTCCACAGATACTCTGGGCTTGGTGCCTGCCAATCCAGGACTCATTGCTGTGCCAAAATGCTGTGTCTTGGCAGTGGAGTGACTCATAGCTTTAAAGGTGTTATTTAATGAAAAAGCCAATTTTTCTTGATTTTAGAAAGTGAAATATGGCCTAATGTTTCACTATATAAGTGCATATAGGTACAGGTTTTAGTACATACTGAATTACTACAGTTTGAAGCGCCCATGATGAGCATTTCAAACAGTGGTAACGCTACATTGTATACATTATAATGTGTGTGTGTGTGTGATTAATAGACAGTACACAATGCATACTGAACTGTATTTAGTAAGTAGTAAACTAGTATACCATTCTAAGGGTTTAGAGAAAGGACAAAAAAATGGCCATGGAAAACTTCTGTTGGCACAGAAATCCTTGTCTAACATTAGAAGTGGACCTCAAAGGACAATACAGTTCATGACCCTTTTAATTTTTATTAGCATAATGACCATTGATTGCCACCTAAAGGTCGATGCAAATGATTTGCCAGTTGACGAATGGATACACAGTGATTCAGAAACAGGCAAGAAATGACACATCAGCATGACACTATTTGCAATCGTTTTCCCCAGTTAGACAAATACATGACTGCAACAGCTCAGAGCACGAGAACTCACTTATGTGAATTAAGGAATGTTTTTGCAAATTGAAACTTGGCTGGTTTGGAGACACCTGAACCACGCACACTGGTGTAAAGGCATTCGCTTTCAGACAAGTTCTATTGACTCTGGCGAGCAAAAAGGGGCGGAGATATAATTCTCTCCACTTCCTGTCACAGATTGGGCCAAAGCACTCGTTTCAGATTCTTCACAATAATGATGGATAATGACAGACTCATAACCTTACATAAATATTTTAACAGATGGGATTTGACACTCTGTCTGGGAGAGATGAAAAGTGACAGAAGATGGAGAGAAAGCATTCGAAAGCATAGTGAAGAATGAAGGAAGAAGGAAAGTTCATTCAAATACTTCTGGACTGGAAAAAGACAGTTGGCAGGTGTGACTAGAGGAGAAAATAATTAAATATTACAAATATTAGATGAAAAGAATGAACAAATTGGGTAAATGAGAATTAGTAAGCTACATCTTTTCTGGTTCTCTATACTAAAACATTTACTTTTCATTTCACACTTTTGTTTTCTCTCAGGGTTTAAACAAATTGTTCTCCCAGAAACTTTCACTCTCGTACCTTTTTAAACCTGTGCCTTTCTTCTTCTAAACAGTGAATTCTTAAATTCATTGCAAATCTTACAGCACATATGCACACAAATAAACTCACCAACATGTTCCAAATAAACAATTTATTTACACATTCATTTATCCCTGGGGCATTTATCTTTATTATTTTTTTCCAGAAACATTATATGTTATGTTGGTTGAAAGTCTCTTCACATCCTGATAGCAATCACTAAGTGGTTTAAATATATTTATATAAATATATAATCTGTGGAAAGTGCAGGGCCATTAAATGTTCGTCCAATCATTGCATTTTGAATAGGATGTCCTACTTGCCTGTAAAACTCCGCACACCCTGCTCATGCTGACAATCTTCCGTTCATTTGTTTTGGAAGAGGCATGCTTTTGGAGAGCGTTCTGAAAGGAGGGTGGAATCTTATGCTTTCAAGGATTGATGGCCTCCTCAAAAGTGCCTACCCTACCTTTAAAACAATTCAGGACTTTCTTACTGTTAATGCACCTTAGTCTAAACTACAAGTGCATGTTACAACACTAGATATCTCCCATCATAATTAACAAAGCCATCTACACTACAAGAGGCTATTCTTGCACTGCTTATAGTGTGTTAAGCTTCTTTGATTATGGGGGAACATCTAGTTTGTTTGAGTCGCGTTGAACGGTTTGGTTAGTTTCACCATTACAAACCTTGCAAATGTTACAGCCTTGTTCTTAGATTTTGTCATGGAGCGCAGCCCCCTACAATGTTCTTCCTGATGTTTCTTTTCTATCTGCATGTCTGCTCTCTGACTTTCACACATTGAGTCCTCCAAGCGTAAGACAGTAGAGAGATGGTTTACTTCAGTTAGTGCTAGCTTGGCTAGTTCCTGCCATCTGTCTCTGTTCATGTCAGCAGTGTTCCACCACCAGGATTTTAAGTGGAAATTTACATTTTGAAACTTTAAATTTGCTGTTTTAAACCGTCTGGATTTTTGCTGGGTCACAGCTGGGCAATATATTGAAAATCCGCATATGCAATGACTTTAATAGCAATGTCAAATTAAGCAACATTTTGATTAATTATGCATTTTAAATCTACCTGGCAATAAAGACTGTTTGGATTACATGATGGTTCCTCAGACAAAAACACCTTTTCAGATGTCCCCATATCTATTAAATATTGTCAAAAGGTTGTAATGTGATTTTAGCCTTATTGCCCGGCCTGAGTCATAGCCAGTATCAGATCTTCTCTGATCCACAAAAGGCATGAATCATTGACACATGTTTGGCAAACTCCATGGTTATTTAATAAGAGAATATTTGGTTTCACCAACACACAGCTCTGCTATTGCAAGTTTCAAGTTTCTTATAAACAGTACACCCAGGACTGAGTAGAGCTCCGCACACACTTAAACTCACAAACAAAACTGTCTGAGCCCTGCTCTTCTTTATAAATACACAGCACACATTTGTGTCATTTTGATGTGTCAAAGTTGTGCAGTTTTACAGCTTCTTCACAGTTGATTTTTGACAGTTTTTAAGTCTTTAAACCCTGTAATTATTGAAGTCCCTGTTTAGCAACTTTTCGGCCATCAAAGGACTTTTAATAATAGCAACACTGTTAACATTAAAAACTGATGGGTATTTGAGTGATGCAATTTAATACTTTGTATTTAAAAACTTTCGTTATTGATACACAGTCCTTCAAACGCACAGTAGCCAAATGAATAGGCAAAACGTGTGTGTTATGGTAAGTGCTTTAAAACTGAATGTTTTCTCCACAGTCTGCACAGTTTATTAGAGCGACTTGTAGCCGCCTCCATCATCTCAAGGAGCAACCTGGAGTTAAGTGCCATTATAAGGACCCCCAATAGCTCATGGTAACTCTCCATGTTATTTTTGGGATTGAACCTGCAACCCTTGTACTAACACCACAGCTGCTTATAGGAGAAGTGTGTCTACCAGAAGTAGCACCAAACAGAACTGCAAAAATACCAAAACAATTTCAAACACCCCCACATCTGCCACACACAAACAGGTATTTCCCACCCCAAGCTCACGCAAAGTCAGGTCAAAGCTGTTTCATTGGGCTGTTTAGATTGCATTTCTAATTGGTGCTGCTAGTGGCAAAGAAAAGGCACACTTTACTTTTAAACAGTTATATAATCACCTATGCATGTTCTTCTTGCTCCACCCCCTCATATTCATAGTTCATTTCTGCTCTTTCATACTCTAGCTCCGCCCCTCCGTACTCTTCATACCCCTCCCCCTCACAGATTAGCTCCTCCCTTTCATATTCCAGACCCTCCTCCTCATACCCAAGCTCTGTCTCATCAAGTGCCACGCCTTGTCTCTCAGGCTCTGCCCCTTCATCCTTACATTGTGGTGCATCCTCGTCCTCAGCTGAGGCTGTCGACGGCAATGTCCCATTTGTTTCTTGATCCTTGGCTGCTGCCAGATTAAGGGCGGAGCTCATTCTAAGTTTCTTGAGTATTCCATGAATCACCGGGTTAGCGGCCGCCACAGCTGCAGCCGCTGCCTCCTCCGCCTCTTTCTCTGCTCGTTCTTTCGCTTCTTTCCTTCTCTCTCTGGCTTGTAGGACCTCCTCAGCCCCCTCCCCAACAATCAACACCTCCTCCCCTACACGTGGTGGCTCCTTCACAGGGTTGTGATCATAGGAGAAGAGGCGTAGTCCTGGAAGATGATGCAAATTGGGGAACTCTGATATCCGATTACGGTCCAAGTCCAGAATCTCCAACTGCTCCATCTTGAGGAGCACACGTGGAAACTCCTGAAAGCGGTTTCCATACAGCCAGAGACCTCTCAGGGACTCCATGCGCCATAGATCAGATGGCAGAGTGCGCAGGCGGTTGTCCCCTATCTGCAAGGAGCGTAGATGGGGCAGGTCATACAGCTGCTTGGGAAATCGTTGGAAGTAGTTGCTTTCCACCCAGAGACAGCGCAAGCTCTGTAGGTTCTTCACTTCTGGTGGCAGGCTCATCAGCCTGTTGCTGCCCAGGTAGAGACACGTGAGATTGGTCAGCTGGCATACAGACAAAGGAACATCATCAAGCTTATTGAAGTCAAGTGCCAGGGTGCGCAAGCCCTGCAGCTGAACAATGCCCCTGGGGACGTCACGGAGACGATTTCCACAAATGTAGAGCTTTTCCAGGTACTGCAGATCCAGGACTTGACGAGGAAGGCGGCGGAACTTGTAGTAACTCAGATCCAACACGGGGTCTCCACTTGCCAGGAGCTCGTCGACTCCAAGCGGCAGCTCCTCATCCTCCACAATCTCCTCTTCTTCCTCCTTATTCTCAACTGCCACTTCTTCCTCTCCTTCATCCCCCTTTTCCTTATTGTTCTTTTCCTCCCCTCCTTCGTCCTCTGCCTGTTTTCGAGAGGAGTTGCCCATGCCTTTGGCCGGCTAGAGTGTGTTTCAGGACGGGGTAAGAGGGTGAGGCGGTCTGTGGGGCTGGCCCCCCCTCCCCGTGTCTGTTTCACTCAGAGAGATTGACCCAGCAGTGACAGAGTCAGTACAGAGACACATGGTGCTTGGACTACAGGTGACTTCCTCTCGGTCCAGATCCAGTGAGGTCCAATGTCAGCAAACACAGCACTGACACCAGCAAAGAGCCATTGTGATGATTTGTGGCTTATTTCAATTTAAAAAACGCTATCTTTATAAATTAAAAAAAATCACAAGCTGTGAAAAAGATAATAATAATAAAAGTAATAATAATAGTAGTAGTAGTAGTAGTAGTAGTAGTAGTAGTAATAGTTATAAAAATAGTTTGAACTGTAGCAAAAAATCTTAATTTTGTCACTGTAGTTTTGACTCAAAACAGACGTTTACTTGAGACATATTACAAATATATGGGTGTCAAAGTAGCTGCTAATATCATCATTTGAATTAGGTCGTCTCGGTTCGAATTGTAGCCTTTAAGTACTTACAGCACAGTCACAAACTTTGTCGGAACAGTCAAACAGGTTCAGACGTGTGGACGCGGGTTCTGATCTGTGTCTGTCCCGGCGACAGTCTACGGATCCCGGTCTCGTACTCTCGCGGTGACCTGGCCGGGGGCAATGTGAACCGAACCGATGATGCCGAACTGTATTAGTACTGTCTCCGTGAAAAACACGCAGTTAAAACACAAACAATCTTCCGAGATATCCGCTGAAAGTTTCCGTGAGTGCTCGGTTCAATTTCTCTTGGTCTGTCCTATGTTGTGCGATCAAACCTGTCTCGCGTTTCTCTCTCGTTTCTCTCGTTTCTCTCTCTCTCTCTTGCGCGCTCGCGTAAAGCGTTGCCATGGACCGTCTCTCTTTCCTAGCAACCGAAACAAGGACATGAGAGTTAGTTACACACTATCACGTGGTCAGGGAGAGCGAGTGAGAGAGGGAGAGCGAGTGAGAGAGAGAGAGAGAGAGAGAGAGAGAGAGAGAAAGGACGGTCAAATTCCACTATATCACTGTTGTGTTGTTGTACTTGCTAAAATGATCAGTAATAATTAAATGTTATTTACCTTAAAATTAAATTGGGAAATGTGTATTTAGACTTAAAAGCTGTAGCACAATAAAAAAGTGTATTTGTTGTTGTTGTCAGCAAATTAACTGTTTTCTGTACTGATCAGGGCATTTTAAAAAGTTAACAAAATAAATGTGTTACAGATTGCAAAGTTAGAAAACAGAATTATTAAACAGCTGTTCTATATAACAGAACAGCTGTTCTGTTTAACCTAAACTAATACACATAACCAACTTCCAGTGCCAAGAAAATACAGTATATATACTTTATTAAATATTAATCTATGCAACAGGTCTTTGGGTATTCCTCTTTTTCCAGTAACACTCTATAATAACTGTAATTAATATGGCGTTATTATACTGTTACAAAATAGAATAGAATGCATTTAAACAGGAAAGAAATAATTAAATTAGGTTTTCATATATAGCATAATCCCTTTTAATGTACCTGAATTATTTAGCTCCTGAAGATTATTTAACGTTTGTTAATAAGTTATTGATAACAGATGTTATATAGTTATTGCATTTAAATAATTTTGCGTCTAAAACGCAATTTGCAGGCTCAGGTGATTTGTGCTGAAGTGTTGGTATGGCGCATCAAAGTTCAGCTCGGCTGTTCCACGGAGCAACACGCCCCCCCCAGCGGCCAGTTGTAGGCCAAAGTCTTGAGCAGTGTTTTTTAGAACCCGTTTCAGGTCAACATGACATATAAATGCCCTGCATACATTAATATAATAAAAATAAGCAATACGTCCTATTTTTACCCTAAATTTATTTGATGTGCAAGAAAGAAAGATGTGTAAGAAAGGTCATGTTGTTGTGTATTTCCCAGAATATTTTTTGAAACACTTTGAAGTTTACATTTTTAACTTTGCCTATATTGTGAAAAGGTAGCACACTGAAACAGAAAGTAATAGTCCACTTCCACTTTTCTTTAGATAAACTTTGAACATTTATAGGCATCTATCAATGTTATCATAAATTATAATGAGCTTTATCACAGAATAAATGCTTGACAGTGAGAAATTATTCTAAATGAAAGTTCTTGGACTTCTCATTTGAGATGTTATGCTCCAGTCAAAACATTAGTTTATAATGGTCCGGGCCTTTCTATTTTTTATTAAAATAAAGTTGACTAAAAACTGTTTTCATATGGGTTACCTAATATTGCTAGAAAACAATATATAGAGAGAATTAAAAACTCAAAGACTGCACTGTAAAAACTGACCTTTTGGTACCTATATTTTACAGTTTATAACTCTATGTGTTACGACCTGATAGAATATTAATATATCAATCTAAACTACTTTACTACTTGAACATAAGTTTGCTTTTTACATTTACATTACATGCTTTTTACATGTATTGGCAATCACCTTTTAAATACAGATGAAAAAAAAAGGTAAGGCCTCAAAATTGACCAGAATTGAGCTCTCTATAGGCAGTAGCCATACAAACACAAAGCACCATCAGGGTAAAATAAATAAACATTAAAACAACAAAAGATGTTTTTTCCTGTTACGTCTAATATAGATCTAATTTTCACTGTTTTTCTGAACACCGACTGATGGCTGTGCTGATGTGAGACTCGAACTCTAGTAACACTTTATTATCTCCGTCCATGCCCCACCCACCCAACGATCTCTCTCTTTTCCAATTGGCTGTTGGTTCGTGAGACTGGCGCGGAGTTGGCACTGATTGGCCGGTACCACTCGAATGATCTGTTCGGAATTCAGCAGCAGTACAGAAGTGATGCAGAGTGAGTGTATAAGACAGAATGAACCCGTCTTCTGCCTCCTCTTCTCATCACGCACAAACTGAACGAGTGCGTGATAAAAGTGCCTGTAAAGAGGGTGAGTGATTTATTAACACAATAACTATATGCATCTTTGCTTTTTGCTGTATCTTTATAATACTGATGAATAAATGCATTGACATCAAGTTAATTTTGCTTTGATAAAAGGTTTATCATAATATTGTATGTAATAACTATGTATTAATTTGTGGGTAATTCAAAATCTATCAGTTATTTTATCGTTGTGCACATTTTCCTGCTGTTTATGCATGTTACTTTGTCATGCAAAGTTAAAAAAAATCTATTAATTGATGTGACCAATGCACAAAAAAACAAACAAATGTGCATCCGGACGTGTATTTCAGCACGACCCGGGTTATTTCGGGTTGCCTGTGCATAATGAATGAGATTATGTGAGCAGTCATTGTGTCTTTCCCAAACAAAGACCAGGATTGTATTTCAGTGTTAAAAGTGAAAATGTGCTGTTTATTCCTATAAGGAGTTATTTTTCCTGACCTGAGCCTAAAATAATTGAAGTTAGATTACGTTTACGTTTTAGATTGATTTGCTCATTTTAAATAATTATATTTAAATAATATTTGACTTGAAAGTAATCTAAAAAATTGTCTCGCACATGAAACGCATTGTTACGATATGAGTATTAACTTGTGCAGATTTAACAAAGACTCAATTATATTATAGCGTTGTACACCGACGTGTAGAAATCCGCTATACGGTTTTAAATAAACAGTTTTCTTTTACAGAATGTAATGGCTGAAGATGTATTTCATTTATGTTACTTGGTTTTAAATTACATTAAAGAATAAACTTGCAGCCAGGAGTTTGAGTGATGGGCCTCGGAGGACAGCAGACGGACCGGATCTCCGACACGGAGCGGAGGTTCGGCACTTACACCTGGGAGGAGGTGCAGAAACACAAGAAGCAAGGAGACCAATGGATCGTGGTTGACAGGAAGGTTTATAACGTGAGTCAGTGGGTGAAACGACACCCTGGAGGACCGAGGATAATCGGCCACTATGCTGGAGAAGATGCGACGGTAAAACATTTATTTAAAACATTAAACTTTCTCCAAAGTTAACTAGGAGAACTTCATAACATACAACATAAAACAATAACTATTGTTTACAAAGCAAAGGCTGTGACTCAAAACTCCTAGAGAGCATTTTTGGTCGTCTTAGGTGCGATCTGTCGTTTCAGATTGAAATAAAATCAAGATGATCAGTGTTTCATTTGTGTTTAATCTCCTGTGATAGGAGGCGTTTACTGCATTTCACCCAGACCTTCAGCTGGTGAGAAAATACATGAAACCTCTGCTAATCGGCGAGCTGGAGGCATCCGAACCCAATCAAGAACGGCAGAAGAATGTGAGTATAGAGCTAAACCGTGACCTTAACCTTGACCCTCACCCTAACAAACTTACAGTACACTAAACTACTGTATAAAATCTCAATATTGTGGCTTTTTTTAAATCCAGAGAGCATTTCTAATAATCCAGTGAGCAGTTTAGATGAATTTGACAGTCAAATAATTCTGTTTGACAGTGTGTGACTCTTTCAGCCTTTGATTAGATTTACGTGAGTTTGTGATGAAGCCACCAAAAAATGTGTGTAATCTGCAGAGTGACAAGTGTGATTACAAGGAGCACCTGTTGTATATTTTATGAGTAATGGATCATTCATCTACAGTAACTCATCTGATCTTTGTACTGACCTACAGTTTTAGGTTTGTACTGTTCTACTGTCCAGCTGCCTCGCAGACATCCAAATAACAGCTTGTTGATTTAAAATTTGACATTGAACTCATGTCATCATCCTCATGGGACAGTCTGACTTAGGGAAGCTTGTATTTGCCAGGCTAGCCTTGTGGAAGATTTCAGAGCCCTGCGTGAGCGTTTGGAAGCAGAAGGTTGTTTCAAAACCCAGCCCCTGTTCTTCATCCTCCATCTGGGTCACATCCTGCTCCTGGAGGCCATTGCTTTGCTGATGTTGTGGTACTTCGGAACTGGTTGGATCAACACAGTTGTGGTTGCTGTTTTACTGGCTACATCACAGGTGTGATAAACTATTGTTGGATATATCCACCATTAAACCGCCCTAAAAAAAGACTGTTATCACCATCAGACTTCTTAAAAAAACAGTTTCACACAGGTTCTTCATTGCTATGTGGGTCCACCAGCACTAACCTACATAAATTGTTTGGACCAGCATTAAAAAATCAATATGGTTTATTTTGTACTGTTTAGCAGGGGCAACAACAACATCATGCTTGTTTTATTGTTCGTTTGAATGGTGGAGTGGATGTTCATGTGTTTATATGTATTCTATAGTCTCAGGCTGGGTGGCTGCAGCACGACTTTGGTCATCTGTCTGTGTTTAAGACTTCAGGCTGGAATCACTTAGTGCACAAGTTTGTCATTGGGCATGTGAAGGTACTAAAAGCTTACAGATCCCCTTGAGTCTGTGATTACAGGTTTACATTTATCAGCTATTGTCTATGTTTTTAAATTCATTTTACTCATTATTTTGAATCAAATTCATTATTTTGTGTGTGTGATTCTTTTATGTGTGTGTGTACACAGGGAGCATCCGCAGGCTGGTGGAACCATCGTCACTTCCAACATCACGCTAAACCAAACGTGTTTAAAAAAGACCCAGACGTCAACATGCTGAATGCGTTTGTGGTGGGAGATGTTCAGCCTGTGGAGGTAATGATATATTATAAATATAGATTATATGTATATATTTTATATAACTTATTGTATTACATTACAGTTTATACATAGAAAAAACTTACATTTTCGATTCATCAAAATATCCACCATTAGCAGCTATTACAGCTCTGCATAATCTGGGCATCTGAGCTGTCAGWTTATTCAAACATTGACTTGATATATTACTCCAAGCCTCCTGAAGGATTGCCCAAAGATGATTCACACTGGTTGGACACTTCTTACGGACATCGTGGTCCAGCTCCTCCCATAGTAGCTCAATTGGGTTGAGGTCGGGTGATTGGGGAGGCCATTCCATGACAGACAGAATACATTATTATTGCTGGTGGAAAACACTTTCCACTGTCTCGCTGGACTCATTCTGTCTTTCTGTTGCAGTATGGGATTAAAAAGATCAAACACCTGCCCTACAATCATCAGCACAAGTATTTCTTCTTCAGTAAGTCAGTCCAGTCTTTCCTGTAGCTCAG
>JAZGTI010007233.1:0-22015 GCA_036877585.1 Botia kubotai | reverse complement strand
CAAATGGGAGTTGGACACAAAAGCGCTTTGCTGCTTTTGCTGCACTGTGCAAAGCGTATTTTATAGAGGGAGTTTTCAAACGGTACCCCTTGTTTAATTGTGTATGCTTACTAAAGGTGAGGTTTATACTAATATACACAAATGGATAACAGAAACTATCTGTTTAGAAAAACCTAATATTTTTGCATAAGAATGCACACAAACATACAGATACATTGTGTGTGTGGGGGGGTGGGGTGGGGGGGGTTGTAATTAGAGAAATATGATGATTACCATTAGATGATTACCCTTACCCTAATATATCAACATAATTATTTATAATTACTACAATGGCAGCTGGCGTGGACTTCACAGATTCGGGTGTTATCGGGTGCTTTACAAATGTTATCCCAGCATGATTGATTGGAAGCAAGGAAATCTGAATTAACAGTGTCATTAACTTGCCCATATTAGTGACCAAGACATAGAGTAGAATCTTTTCTTTGTTCACATTTTAAATATTCCTTTCCAAAATCCTAAAACGTTCTTGTTTCAATTACATTTTTATATTAGTTATTCGGTATGTTTTCAGTTTTTGAATCCCACTGCTGTTCCCTCCCTTGATGTTACAGTACACCGTTATTGACGCTTAGTACGCGTCATCACCATGCGCCATCAGCTTTGACATTCAGACGCATGTGGGATGTTTTCATGAGTTTCTGACCTATACATTAACGTTTGTTAATAAACAGGGTAAGCATAGTTTTTACATTTTTCACTTACATCCAGAGGAGTCGTTTGCACAATACACAACTTTGTCCCAGTGAGCAGAGCTATCTAGAATTGCGCAAATTAGCTAGCTAGTTAGCATAACTGAGTTTTGACTTATTTTAACAAGAATCCCCCGAATTTAGTGCAGTGCAGTGCAGTGCAAACCTTACACAACATGTCCGTCAAGCAAGCGTCGGTTCATGCGAAATGGATAATTGGTCGGGTGATCGGGACTAAGATGAAGAAGACCGCAAAGGTTCGAGTTACAAGACTTGTGCTTGATCCATACCTGCTGAAGGTAAGACTTGATGTTTATGTTACATGGCTTACATTGCAGCGTCAAGCAAAACTGCTCAAGCTCTTGTGTTTAGCTAGCTTTCACTAAAATTAGTCAAATTAATCAGAGAGCACATAGCAAACGTTGTATTTATGCGTTATATTACCTAATACATGTACATGTACCATTTATAGTATGAGTATAGTAACTATATGCTTGCCTGTTGCCCTAAACATTTGCATATTGTTCTGATTGGTGTATTTACTTTCCATTGTACAAGTTTTACAACAAGAGGAGGACCTACTTTGCCCATGATCCTTTGGAACAGTGCTCTATTGGGGATGTTGTTTTGTTGAAGGCCTTGCCAGAGAGAAGATCCAAACACGTTAAGCATGAACTCTCGGAGATAGTGTATAAAGTTGGCCAGGTGGTCGACCCCCTCACTGGGAAGAGGGTTGCTGGACGCCAGTTTTTAGAGCCTCTTACAGAAAGCACAGAGGATACAGAATTGTCATTAACTGAAAAATTGGAGCAGCTGAACATCACCGCTTCTACGTCATCCTTGTCTTCATAGTACTTTATTTCTGCACTGATGTATGTAAATGTCCTGTTTTGAGTTTCACATAAAGGTCGTGTACAGCCTAGTGTGTGTATTTACTTACGCATCCTAACAACACCACTTAGACTCACTGCGGTGTGAAACACATTTAGGAATTCGCCATGTTACATGTGAGTTGTGCAATTTTAACAGACAGTCCCGCCTTACGCCATTGGTTGAGCCAATAACATGTCCAGCGTTGCAATAAATATTCCGTTTTGTTAGTCCTATATACAAGAGCAAAATTCATTTAGTGTGACATCGCCCTCTAGTGGAAGAAAAATGAGCGGGTGAGTATAGACTAGGTATGAAAGTGTTACTTTGTATACATACACAAAGCATAAATGTCATTATGTTCTGATGTAACGTCACAGCCATGCTTCAAGTTATCTAACATACTGTATGTAGTATATAAATTGCATTTCTGAACGAGAAATGAACATGTTTATGTCCACAAAGTACTCAATTCACATGACACTTAACAATACTTTATTTAAAAGATAAACAGTTAATACTGATATTACTTGCATAAACCAATTTGTAGGTAACAATATAATATTTAAAGATTTTAAAAATCTGTTCATTACATTATACATTTAGACATGATAAAATATATTTAAATTACAATATTTTTATATACTATAAATACTAAAATATAACAGCCAAGAGTGCTTATATTTACAGTTAACAATCAGCTGGAAGCTGTGTATAATACGTCATGTGGTTACCAAATCTATTTGAGCTGCACATGCTATTACTTTATCGTATGTTGTTGCAAGGTGGTTATTATCTTGTGTTGGCCCAGTAAGGTGTTTTGAGTAGTTATCACTGTGCAGGCTCCACTGTCCTTTGAATATGAGACACTTCCAGCACTGGCATTAGTAGCTGGAACACATCCTGAATATATGATGCACTGTTTGAGGCCTTAGAATAAAAATCAAGTGAAAAGAGAACATTTAAGTTCTGTGCAAACATGAAAATGTCAACATACTTTATTCAGGCTTAAGCTAGAACTAGTTATATGGTTCTTTATTTATAAGGGTTTAAGTGTGATTATCATACACAGAAATAAACACAAACCTCCAGAAAAACACTAGTAATAAGTGGATTGAGAATCTCTCCCTTTTCTTTTGCCTGAAAAACAAACATTTACACTTGGTGGCAAACAAAACTGCACTGGCACCACTGTAATTTTCAAGCATAAACAAACCTGTGAAACAATTATCAAATAGAAAAGAAATGGACACAGACAAAAATGTATGCTCTTACCCCAATGATGGTCAAACATGATGTGAACTTTTTAGATAGTACTGATATCTCCTTACACATAATAACGGTAACTCTAGAAGTGAAACAACATTGTATTCATTAAACTAAATCCCAGTGATCCATCATACTTGTTTTGCAACAGGATAACTCACTGTGATAAGACTTTGGCTTGTTCTGCAGCTGTGGCCTCGTCAGTGTTACAGTGAAGCAGTTTTTCTGCAGCTTTGTGGAACTGTTCTATGGATCTTGCTGTGAACTCGGCCAAACTTGTAATGGCAGACAAATGGGCCTCCTATGAAAAGGAATAGCTCAAAAGATCAAAACATAATTATGTTCATATAGTTTTAAATAAGTTTAGATAGCAAGAGTTACAGACCTCAACACTGCATTTTGGCTCAGTTGTTTCCTGATCTTTCTCCTCCTGTTCCTGCTGTGGCTTTTCACTTCTTAGCTTCATGTCTGTGAGACGGTTGAATGCGTTCTTTCTGGCCTGAGTCAATATTATTATACGTGAGTATACATAATTTACTTCACCAAAAATTAAACAATACTAAATTAAACAGATATGCTCAGTTGATACCTTTCTAAGCTTGTCTTCTGACATGGATATGTGTAGGCCTCCCAGAATATCTGTCAGTTCCTTTACAAACTCTTCTCCATCATCACTTGAGATTTGAGGTTTTAGAAATGAAGAATTATTTTTTCCCCTTGATTTAATGTTCTAAATATTGATTTTTTTAATGTATTAAAGATTTAAAAATGTCTTTATAGGTAACTCCACAGTAATGCTCTGTTGGTAACTTTATATTGGTATTATTTTTACCTTTTGTATCATCCTCCACCTCATCATCAAACTCTGTGAGGGAAAACAGCTCTTTAATCTCCTGCAGTTCTTCTCTTCGTTTAGATAAATCCTCACCTGACAAAGTGGCCAACACAGATTTCACCTGAGGAAAAACACAACAGCAGACGAGAAATTAAAGTCCCACACCACTCTGAACTACATGGAACTGCTTTAAAAGCTACCATTGTCTTCATTGTTTTATGTCTGTAATTTGTAACCTTAGCATCACTCTCCTTAGAGAGAATCTCCAGAGCCTCAAGGTGGGACAGCCCTTGAAACTCGTCAAACAACATCCCATAATGAGCCTTCTTGTCTGTAACCGAGGCGATGTTTTCAGCTGTCAGCTGCTCCTCACGTCCCTTTGCCTCCCTTAAGACCTTTGTGAGATGGAAAATAGAATCAGGTCTGTTTCAAGGAATGTTCTGGGTTCAAAATAAAGTTATGCTCTATCAACAGCATCTGGGGCATGTTATCGATTAGCACAGCCTCAACGACTTCTATTTATGGTTGTTTTAAAGACTGGAGATTACTTTCTGTGAAATTACTTTCTGTGGTTATTAAAAGCAGGCTATGGATACTAATAATATAACTGATAAATCATATACATATAGGTTATTTTATTTGGTTAGAACATTAATACATTAATATATTCCATCTCATTTGATCAGACAGCTATAATACATTTTGTACCTGTGACAGTGTTGAGTTTCTGTTCATCAGCCCCTTTGTTTTCTTAAACCCAGGATCTTTCTCTGCTGTCACATCCATAGTCTTCTTCCCAATAAACTCTAATGCATCCAAACCACCACTTATTACTGTTTAACCCTGGCCAACACAAATTGAGGAAAAGTACATAAGTTACCACTATAAAGTACATATCTAAAATATGTACAGTATACATGCAAATAAGAATATATAATAGTCTATACACTAGACTAAACAATACACTATATAGATTTAGTTTTATTATCATCTAATATACATTTAGGTTGCCCTTACCGTGCTCTGAACTACACTGGTTAAGGATGACAGCATTCCCATGCTACTAGAGGAGATCATACCCATAGGACCACCCATTCCAGAGGACCTTTCCTCTTCCTCTTTATTTGCCTCACTATTGGCTGAACCTGCAGGAAAGGGGCAGAAATGTCAATCAGCTGACTCTGTCAGGTCATCAATTTAGACTTTATTAAGCAAAATTAAGTCATCTCCAGGTTAAATTCAGCTGGCCTGAAGCAAGGGTGAAATAAACACATAAATTACCTTCAGTGTTTTTTTCCTTCTCCTCCACCTTAGCAGAAAGCTCCTCAGGGCCTGGGATTCCAAGAGATGTCTCTGCCTTCTCAATAACCTGTGACAGGCCTTGGCCTTAGCCAATGAAAGAGCAGTATCAGTCACTATGTTACATAAAACTAAACTATTTGCTACAGCTAAAGAATGTGACAATAATATAGGTCACAATAGTCCTTTCAGAAGTTACATAATGTAATATAATAATTTGTTTTTTAATAACTTTACATATGCTTACTATAGTGTGGTGACTGGTTGGATTACATAAACATACTCCTTCCCAGCATTGTTTAAAAATCTATCAGTAGTCACTTACCTACTGTGGCTACAGTGGCAGTAGCAGTGGAGATGATAGATTTACCCCAACTGCCCCAGTAACCCCATCCTCCCTGAGAAACCGTTGTCTCTGTGGAGGGCTGATCAAAGGTTTAAAACAAAGACACAAAGTTACATTGAACATCAGTTATATACAGGTAACCAAAATCTACATTAAAACACATTTCTCAGTGCTTCAAGAATGAATGAGAATGACAATTTGTTTATAAGCATGACGCATTGCAATGAGCTGTCTGTCTGCAAACATTACAATGCACCCCTAAACAGATACAACTGCTGTTTATAATTGATCCACATGTAAATGGCAGAACATATGTGAGCATATAATAAAAGCTTACTTTTGAAGATGTTTCTGCTGGTTGGAGTGTCTCTTGGGTCTTCTTGTCCTCAGGTTTCTGTTCTGGTTTCCTCCTGGTCTTACGGGATGGAGCTACATCAGTAGAGCTGTCAATCTGAGCATCAGATGAGAGGTCATGAGCGGGTGATGAGGGTGTGTCGGGCTCCTGGTCTGTTGAATTCTCTGTTTGGTCACTTGTTGAGCTTTCGTTGTCTGACATTTTTGCATATATCCCCTGAATTGTAAAAACAGATACCAGATAGTTTAACAACTTTATTGGCAAATTATAACTTTATGAACATTTTTGAATTCATATTAAAATCTGTAATATTGACTTCTGATGTCACACTTGGCAAATCTGAGCTCAGTTTGTGGCACTGTCACTTCTGAAACTCAAGTGGTGACAGAGATTGAAATGTTGCTATAAATATCAAGCGAGACGCACAAAACAGACATTAGTTAAGTAAACTGAGACGAATTGACCAGGAAATATTATAATTGATATTGAAAAACATACCATAAAAATAAACCATATCACATCTGTCAAACTGGCACACCAGTAATGAATAATTGCAGTCATATAAAGTACTGTAACGCTAAGCTAACGTTCATCATAGTAATTTACACAGGTTTGAGTTAGCTGAAAGTTATACACGTAATTATGGGAAGTTTATAAACTAATAAATAAGGGATAAATACAATTTCCAACCTATAGTCCAGTCTCTGTTCTCCGTTATGTTACCAAGTCACTGTCTTCAGTCCTGCTATGTTATGTTTTCCAGTTATATTTCCATACGCCTATTCCAAGAGATATGACAGAGACCGGAAGTGGTAGCGCCGCCGGATTTATTAAAGGAGTTTAATCAGATGAGTTTCAATTTGTAAGCGGTTGTATTTTGAACGTTTATTGTCTAGTGTATGTATTGTAATTTACATGTATTTATTATTCATTCTTTAATCCGAAGCGACTTTTAAGCGCATTTAACATTTTGCCATAAGAACCAGCAAGCCTGGTTCACAAAGTTACATGTAGGAATAGTTTTAATGCTAGGGATAGCATAAACAGCAGAAAAGAAACGTTTTTAAAACAATGTTAAACATCGGAACATTGGGGAACATTAGTCTGGTGTCTGCAGAGCAGGTTGTGATGGTCTTGGCAGATTTGAAGGAGGCTGACGTGAGAGATACAGAACAGCGTTGCATGGGACTTTTAACGCAAAACATTAACTATTTAAGGCTGTAATGCGATTAAATGTTCCGCACGGTATTTTATTCTGCCACCTGCTGTTTGGGGGTTATTACTGGTTTTCCGTTAGTTAATACTGAAATATGGAGAACATCTTATACGTACAACAGATTAAACAGTTATATTTACTATAAATTAAACTAACTTTAGAACCTATTACAAGATATATAGCTTTGGCGTATATGTATTTAAAGCGACAGACATAGGATATGTTTGTTTCTTGCAATAAAGATATAATATTTTAAGACGTTAATTCCTTATTACCGTCTTGAGAAAAGGATTGTGTCAGAAGTGGGATTCGAACCCACGCCTCCATTCGGAGACCAGAATACCCGTTTTCCGGAAGGGAACAACCCTTGAGTCTGGCGCCTTAGACCACTCGGCCATCCTGACACGCATAAAAATGTAATTAAGATATTGGTTTTTAAATGATCAGTAGTATCAGTAATTTTGTACAACGCAAAACTCTTACTAGTATTACTAGTATAAACTAAAAGACTAGTCTATTTTGGTGCAACATTTTACCTAATATTGTATCTATCGCTATAGCCTGTCTAGATCGTCTCGCGCGCATGCGCACTGGTCTCGCTCGCGCATTTCCGCTCTGTTGCTCGCCATTTTATTTCTGGCGTTCAGTCAGTTCAAGGGTATTAACGAGCAGTCGATAGTATCAAACATTGCCATGTACCGTTTTGCCAAGGCTGCTTTAAACCTCAGTGGTAAGATTATATTTGTAGCAAGGGCATGACTATATTTGATGACCAATGTGATTTGCATTCGTTTTAACGCTGGTCTTAAACTGGTGGGTTGTTCCTTGTTTGCTAAAGTTAATTAGCATAAGGATGAAATACATCCCTAGTTAGCATGTGTGTTCGTGTTCAGATTAAGTATCAATTGAAATTAATTGAATATATTGTTACCCTTTCACTATTAAAAATGCGTATATCCATGTGCAATTAATCGTCTTCTATGACATTAGGTGTATCAGTCTGTCATCAAATAACCCATAATTCTTAGGCCGAGATTAGTTTTCTTAAATGTTATTCATACGAACATGCTAATTGCAACAGTTTAGTTCCAAGAAATAAACTGTTCTTTAGTTCCTTTAGTTCCAGCATGTTCCAAGTCCACGTGTGAAAGAACGATTTGTCCGCAGGCTTTAACATTGTTGCAAACCTTATATGATTATCGAAAGGTCGCAGTGTTTTGAAATAAGGGAAACTTTGTCGTGATTTTCTCTACGATGTTACTGTTTATTGTCATGTTTTAAATTATTTTAAAACCGTAAGACGCTTGTTATTTTTCCTCACAGGTCAATGTGCCCGTCAGGTTGCTTTGCGACAGAAGTCTGATCTATCCCCAGAGTTTCATGCAAAGTATGGACCCCCATTGCTGATTGCTGGGGTCACATTTTGTACAGCGGTTTGGGCATATGTAAGTGACAGCAAACACAAACATCCCAGCAACCCCTAGTGTAGTTGTTGTTGTTTATATACCTGTTTATCCGCAATATTTTTGTAGGTGATCACGTCAACAGGCATCTCTTGGAACCTGTCACCTGTAGGCAAGGTGCAGCCCAAGGAATGGAAGGAGTAAAAAATCTAAAACAACATTCTGAACTTTCCTATTTCACAACTGGAGACCATTTTTACCTAATCCAATTTTCTTCCTGTCTTGGCATGTCTGTAAAAACGTAATAAATTAAGTATAAATCTTGGTACGTCTAATTTATTTCTTCATATGCACATTGTGTAAATGTGACATGCATACCTGATGCAAAACAGCATTGTGTTCAAGGGGCAAAATTGATTCATCTTTATTGTCCAAAGAGGATTTTAACCTTAAAAACACACATTACACACTAATGTCATCTGACCTTGCTCTGTTCTGGATAAAGCATTTATAGGCAATTGCATGTTAACTCTAGACCTGCTGCAGATATCTAATTGATATCTAATTGATTCTGATTCGAACTGCTAATCTAAATTTACTCAGAGAGTAATTCATGCGGTTAAAGAGTAGATGTATTTTTTACATTCAAGATATGTAAGCAGATACATATCCATTTTCCAGGATATGTATCTGCTTACATATCCTAGCAGCCATTATTTCCAGAGCTCATAATGGCTGTCTGTTAGCTATGCAGGAATGTCGGCTGCAAAATTACAACACACTCCTGTGAACGCTGTACAACATCCTATGGCTTAAATTAGATATATTGATCGACAGTCACCATATCCAATGAACGTTGGATTTCTTAAGAGGCGTACTTCAGCTAGACCCGCCCACCCGGTGTGCATCAGCATCAAGCTAAGGTCACTTTCATTCGGGAACTTACACAGCAGTGTACCACGCTAGCGGAAGAGAGTTTTACTGCAAATATACAGGCACAATGTCTCTATCAAACAAACTCAATCTGGACAAGGTGGATGTGAAAGGGAAGCGTGTGATTATGAGGTGAGTGTAAATTGTCACTGTTAAATTCTGGTCTCCGCTATTGTAACACGTTTGTGCTGTTCAAATATAAGACGTGCTTTCTGGCTTAATGTAGACATATGCCAACTCACCCTGATTTATTGGCATAGATCAAGTTAATGAACGTTTTAAGCCGATTCAGTTTGATTATTGATAACCGGAAGTGCATCTGTCACGCGTCACGTTTAAAGATTCTGGATACGTGCAGGATGGCAGATATACCAAGAGCACTCCTCATCCTTTAGTGTGTTGTTAAACCCCACTAAGAGCAGTTGCTTATAAACCTGACACATTTAAATCCATAGACGCGCGCACAATGCCTATGAATGACAATACTCTCATACTCTCATCCACAAATGTCCAATGGTTATTTATTTTTGTATCAGATCGACAACCTGTGCGTTTTACGTCACGGACTGTTTAAGGCTCATTTACCATGTGCTCTTCTCCATTTAATGGGTCTAGCATGTTTTATACATGATATACATGAGAATATGCACGTTCATTTAGCTTAGTGGCTTGTTCTTACTCGTTGGTATTACGCCCACACGTCACGGAATTTTCCTGTTATATACCTAAATCAACATTGTTTGTCATTTGTTCATCTAAATAGTCTCGACATCGTAGATGTTCTTAGCATAAATTACCGCTGGTATTCTACACAGTCCCAAACTTAAGGCTTGCCAGAAAACGGTCTTTGGTAAGAAGTCTACACGGGCAGCAAATGCCCTACCACTAACCACATCATCGAAACAGCCCCGCCCACTGCCTGACCCTATTTTAATCAAAGTTATCCGATGACATTTTTGATTCAACGCTTGATGGACATTTTGAGTTTGTCACGATGATAAGTTTTTTGTTTTTTGATGCAAAGATGATAAGCTCTTAAAACTGCCTATGCAGACTGCTTTTGTGCCTCACTGTCATCCGTGAGTGTTTTGTGGATATTAATAATATTTTATTAAACACTGCAATACTATCTGTCTACAGCATTGATTAATCTCTACCCTCAAGTCATTCAATTACGGGATAGGGCTTTAGTGTCACATAATCCATAGCAGTCATGGAGACAATGTGAACGTGCAGTAATGTGTGTGCTCCCGTAGTAGACCAGAGTCATACTCCGGAGGGAGATTATTTAATTGTTGACTCATCGTTTTACAATTATATGCTTCACAAGCTTTTTATAATAGTTAAGAATTCCACCCGTCAGTAACATTTAAACAAACACAACTAACATTGTTAAATGAAATTAACAGTGATAATGGATATAAAAAGTGTTCATGTGGTTCACAGTGGATATAAAAGTGTTCTAAAAAGTTTTTTTAGCAGCGTGAATAGCAGTTTGTTCCTAATAAATTAATCCAGAGTTTTGGAGACCAAGTTCCCTGTGATGCAGAGCTGGGGAAAACTTTGTTGCTAGTTTCTATTTTTATAGTTTTTATTATTTCTATGGATTCAAATTCTAAGATATAATTACAACATCGATAATGCAGCAGTGCTTAGAATAAAAAATGTTTCTCTCCAATAGGGTTGACTTCAATGTCCCCATGAAGGACAAGACTATAACAAACAACCAGAGGTGAGATGGATATTGATTATTTGCCAGTGTTGTAACTTTTGCCTGAGCAAATTATGGTTCATTGACATAATAAAGAGATTACAGTGCATTGATCCAGTTAATGATAAAAATTACCTTCTACATCAGTGCTTATAACCCAAAAATGGATCCATTGCTTCGTTTTTGATGACAGCAACAAAATAAATTACTGCATTAATTCATGTCCATATTTAATTTTGGTACGTCCTACATGATGTAAATGAACTGTAGTATAACTACTAAACTACCTTAGCACATACAAGCTTAAATGTTAGTCTTATTTTTACAGTATGTATACATTTTTGTACATTTATACTTTTTGTAAACCAAAAATGAATTTTGCCAAAACTTGTCATGTCAAAAAATATATTCTATATATTTGATTCGGTTGAGCAATGGCAAGTTGGCTATGTGTTATTAGTAACTAACAGTATAAATGCTTTACTCAGAATTAAAGCTGCAGTCCCATCCATTAAACACTGTTTGGACAATGGGGCCAAAGCTGTGGTCCTGATGAGCCATTTGGGGCGGCCTGATGGAGTCCCTATGCCAAACAAGTACTCTCTGGAACCCGTGGCTGCAGAACTTAAGAACCTGCTGGGAAAGTAAGAAAGTTCTGACAGTCAGAGCATGCAATACAAGCTTCTTAACCTACATATGTTTACTTAGGTGTTTAAGTCTTAGTTATTAATGACCTGGACCTTTATCACTTAGGGTAATCACTTCACATCTGTTTGAAAGCACTGGTGAAATTGCATAGCTTTTCTACGTAAACACTAGAAATTTATGAAAAAAATAATTATCAATTTGACATTTTAATGCATTCTTCAGTGATTTGCTGTGTCTTACTGTTGCCTGTTGCTCACTTTTTCCCTGAAGAGATGTTCAGTTCCTGAAGGACTGCGTGGGTCCAGATGTTGAGAAAGCCTGTGCAGACCCACCTGCTGGTTCCGTCATTCTGCTGGAGAACCTGCGGTTCCATGTGGCCGAAGAGGGCAAAGGCAAAGATGCATCGGGTAACAAGGTCAGTTGTTATGGCGACAGCTACGAAGTATGCCAATGGCTTTGCAGCAAAACAAAGTGCATCTTGTACAGTGGGATGCGTGGCTTGAAATGGCACATGAGGAATAAAGAAATGTATGGAGAACAGGCTAGTTTTATATTTAACTAGCCAAACTTCTAAGTATTTTGGCTGCATGAAGCTTTGCTTTTACGATTGTCTACAAAAGTTATCTACAAATCTGATTTCAAATGCCAGGGGTGGCTGTGCATGTGTGCAGAGATACTGTATACAGTTGACCTATTGACATTTGGCCATGTGGCTTTTCTGGTCCTCGGGGGCCTGACTGGAATGCATGCTGGGAAAGAAAGAACAGGAGGAAGGGACACTTCCATATTCTCTGCTCACAGGCGACTGCAGTGAACTTGGTGCCTGGCATTTTGTTGGCACCTCCGCAACCTTTCATTCACTGTAGTTCAAGAGTCATGAACTTTGAGTGCTCATGCACAGCAGTAACATGATCATGGTAACATGGCATGCAGATAGATTTTTACTCTGTGTGTCGTGCTGTAATTAATTTTTTTACCATGTGATGATAGATATTGTCTTTTATATGTCATGTAATATTTTAAAATCAGTATGTTCAAAAACATGTTCATGCATGTTGCATGGTGGTGCTCATTGCCTAATACCCTTTTACTAAATTTCTTGTCATTTCTCTTATTGATTAAAGGCAACATTTATAAAACTGAATTAATCATTTTAATTCCTTTTTAGACCAAAGCAAGTCAGGAGGAAATTGATTCTTTCCGTGCCTCTCTGTCCAAGCTGGGTGACATCTATGTCAATGACGCCTTTGGAACTGCACACAGAGCTCATAGGTGCTTAACCGATTTATTGCACAAAACTATGAAATATGAATTATTCCAGAAATGCAGAATGTTTAATCTTTTATATTTTTTGCTTTGGTTTACACGTTAAGTGATTTTATATCTCACTTGCTTCAGCTCCATGGTTGGAGTGAACCTCCCTCAGAAAGCAGCTGGTTTTCTCATGAAAAAAGAGCTGGACTACTTTGCCATGGCCCTTGAGAAACCACAAAGACCTTTCCTGGCCATTCTTGGAGGGTGAGTCTTTTTTGGGTTAGTAATAAAACATCAACATTTTTTGTTTTGGAACATCTTTGGAACATCAAAAACTTTGTTTTGAAACATTTGTTATAGCAATGATTAAGTCCACTTAGTCCACAAGTCCATTATTGATGTCTTCCACACATTAGGGTACATGTTTTCAAATGCTAACTTAAGCATTACCAACAGAGTTCATTGAAAGAATTTTGGGGCTAAACCTCTGAACTCCAAAATCAGCAGAGACAACAGACAGCTAACGCACTGAGAAATGTTTGTTAGATGCTTTTCCAGGAGGCCTTTTGCTGAAGAACCCTAAAGAAAGCATTATTGAGTGCAGGAATAGTTGAGTTTATCCTGTTATGCAATGGCAACATGTGTGACAGTGCCCTTCTCTCTGCAGTGCTCTGAGTATAAGCTTTGTAATCTCACTTCTCATATTAAGATGCAGAATTTAAGTCATTATTTTCATTTATAGATCCCATCCTCTTTATGTGTTTATAATACAATACAACAACTGTCACACAGCTATGTGGGATCCAATATGAGACTATACACTTAAAATGGATTAGCCGTGTTCTTTTACCTGCTTAAAAGGCACAAACAATAATAGTGCTTCATGAGGACCTGTCACCACTGGTGCCAGGTTTCTACACAGTCCTCTTGTGGATTAGTCAAAGATCTGTTAGTGGGCTGTTGCACAACTTCCACACATATTATTTCTCCATTTATTTTTTTGTTCCTGAGAGCAGCCGCCCCCTGCACATTCATTGGTCATTTTGTGTTGACAACTTCAGCAGTTTATGTCTGTGGTTTGACCCAATAACAAAGTTCACTGAGGAAACTGGTACACTGATAAGAAATGTTGTAGTTCAATAAGGCCTTAAGGCTTCCTCTTGAATTTTAAGGAAAACTTCTTGCTGTTGGTTTGTAGTGAAAGAAGCTGAATGTCTTTAAACTGCATTCCAATAAGATAAGAAGTATACATCATTACCGATACTTTGGTAGACTTACGGTCCTTGTTTACATGGTGTTTACAGGGCCAAGGTCAAAGATAAGATTCAGCTGATCAACAACATGCTGGATAAGGTGAATGAGATGATCATTGGTGGAGGAATGGCATTTACCTTCCTCAAGGTTCTTAACAACATGGAGGTGAGTGAACCGATGCGACGTTCACAGGGCAAACCAATGTACCCCAAACTAGTTCTAACCAAATCAGGTTTTTTGTAAGGAGTTTAAAGGCAGAGATAAGCCTGTTAGTGACAACTGACAACAGTGTTTAATTGACCCTGTTTACGAGCAGCACACATTTTTGCATCTGTAAAGATGTACAATTAATGTTTTTACACTGGAAGTATCTGACAATACTGCAATATAACCATATTGTCCACAAGGGGGTGTTAATGCACTTTTTCTGTCATTTACTGTTGCAGATTCTTCCTTGAGTTTTCTTAATATCTTTGTCCTTGTAGTTTTAATATATTTGTCTTCGTGCTCAGATCGGCAATTCTTTGTATGATGACGAGGGCGCCAAAATTGTGAAAGACCTGATGGCTAAGGCCGAAAAAAACGGGGTGAAGATCTCACTTCCTGTCGACTTTGTCACTGCCGACAAGTTCGATGAGAAAGCAGCAACTGGTACTGCAGCAGTAGCAGATGGTATTCCCGCTGGCTGGATGGTAGGACATAAACATTTTATTGATCGGATACTACAACAAGACTTTCCTCACTTACAGCTATCTTTATACTTCTTTCTGATAACCTTGTCATCTAGGGTCTGGATTGTGGTCCCGAGAGCTCTAAGCTGTACGCAGAGGCTGTAGCCAGAGCCAAGCAGATTGTGTGGAATGGACCTGTTGGTGTGTTCGAGTGGGACAACTTCTCTCGTGGAACCAAGAACTTGATGGACAAAGTTGTGGAAGCAACCAAAAATGGCTGCACCACCATTATTGGTGATAATTTCATGCTGTTTGCTAGAACATTATGGAGGATCTAAAAGTTCTCATTCTCTCATCTCCATTTATAACGGATGTCTTTGTCTCTGTTTTAGGTGGGGGAGACACAGCAACCTGCTGTGCCAAGTGGGACACAGAGGACAAGGTCAGTCATGTGAGCACGGGGGGCGGAGCCAGTCTGGAGCTGCTGGAGGGTAAAGTGTTACCTGGTGTTGATGCTCTAAGCAACGTATAAGTACTCGGAGCCTCTTCTGCTGGAGGTTATGGTACTTATCTCCCAAGAAGCTGTCGTCCTTACTTACTCAGCATTTGTTCATTGCTATCACCTGCCGGAGATGCAAATGATGGCACCTCTCTCTACGGACAGCTAACAGGATGCTTTGCTAGGCCTCCTGACCTGTTCACTCATATAAGTCATTCATTTGCTTTTCTTCTATCAAAATACCTAACTGGGGGACATCATTTCTCATCAAAGATGTTTCTGTCCATTATGGTTTTTAAGGGAGAAAAGGAGACAGTTGTCCTGTTGTTTTGTTATTTTTGAGAGATGGGTCATTTGTTTTTCTGCGTGCGTATTAATGTGTCATCCCATTACATGAATGTGTGTATTCAGTGTAAACATTTGTGTGCTGTAATTAGAGTTTATATTTAATATTTGTTGTCCCCACAGATGTTGATTATATGTAGTACTGGAGACACTTTCCTTCCCATAATGCACTTGTCATCTTAGATCTGCAGCTTATGAGATAGATGTTCTGCACTGGACGTATTATGATGGGTATTGTTAGACCCTGGTAGTCTGTCATGGTACAAAAATAATAAAAATATGAAAACATAATCCTTGGTCAGAGTTGTTTTTGTGTATATAATTGTAAGTGTTTGTATATATAATTTGTGTTATAATTGTAAGATATGACATCTGTGGCGCCAATCGACTGAAACTAAAAAGAGATAAAACTTAATCCAACAATTATTTATAACAAACATTAGGTCAAACATCAAGACCATTAAAAGGTGAATGTATTTTAAGTTCTTAAAGTATTTTTAATTGTCGAACGCTGTGTCATCACAAGGGGGCGCTCAATCATAGTGGTTGACGAAAACACATTATTATTATTATTATTATTATTATTAGATAGGGTCCTTACAGTGTCTTTTGGTTTTAGAGATGCGTGTCCTTACAGAAAAGTGAATTTATGAATTAGATAATTTGGAATTCACGGAATATGTTGTAGACAATACAATCCTAGGCTTTGTTTTAAAGGTAAAAATACAACTGAGAATGTGACAGCGCAGAGGAACAGACCCATGTTTGAGTCACTGAATTAGTAAATGTGTTTGGATGACAGTCTTTTATTTAAAGACACTTTTCAGACCTTGTTTGAACGTCTCTGCACGTCTGGTTGTATCTGCAAAGTTAACAGTTGCAAACACAGGTAAAGGCACAGAGCGTTTTATTTCATGCAATGTTCTTAGCAAAGTATGAAATAATATGTTTGTTGTATAGGTTTGGTCCTGTTAGTAAAATTCATTTAGCATATAAACCCAGGTCAAACATTCCCATTGAACCATTCGGCTGCATACCGTTACTTCATCAAACAAAAGTAGCGCTCAACTTTCTATTCATCTTAGAAGATCAGAAAGGATAGAGGCATGTAGGGTGTGCTATTGTTTATTTAGTGAAAAGGCATCTTTCAAGCACATAGTTGATGTCAGGCCATTATCATTAGACTTTTATAAATGCAACTGCTATTGTTGTGCAGCTGTTCTCATAATACAAGGCAATTCCAAACGTGTCTTACAGGTGCAATTTAAAATTCACTACTGATCTTATGTTGGCATATACAGGAAAGGTTTATATTTAAAGCTTAAAAATGGGTTCAGTTTTGCTTTTGAGCTGTATTAAAAATAATATCATCAATAAGACATGTTTAATAATAGTTAAACTCGTCAAAATAATTTAAGAAATGTCAGCTTTTAATTGGTTATATGAGATTCAACTGGATTTTTAAAAGTCAGTTTAATGTCACTTAAGACTTGTACAGCCAATTTGATTATAGGCCCTACAAAATATTTTTTTAAGCAGCAACTAAAAATTTTAAAGTTGAAGACAAAGTTGTTTTTATTTTAATGCTTAGACATTTATAGAACTAAATGGCACTTATCGTGAGAAAAATAAATCCTCAGAATTTATTAAAACGTCCTGTGAAGTGACTGAATCTGTGGGCTGTGCTACACGTGATACTCTCTGACAGGCTTCTGATCTTAAGACGCACAAAAGCTTTTTGTCGTTTTTGTGCTTGATCGACGTTCCTTAAAGCCAACAGAAAGGCAGGAACAATCGACAAACTGTCTGGAGGAGGGCTGTCCTAGCTTCACAAAAACTCTGTGGATTGCCTTAAACTTTCTAAGCCAGGAGGATTGTTTTTTTCTATGAGCGCGCACTGGTTTAATCATTTCGCTGTAGCGTGGACTTTACGGTTCGTAAGGAGAAGAGGGCAGTCCTTCTTCTCATAGGACATTTCTAGTGGAAAACACATTTCTCCAACCGAAAAAATGTCATGGAGCAAGGGGGACGCGTTTTACGTGAAGAAAAGCGCAAACAATGTAGGAAAGCACCCTCAGGTTTTAAACTGTTGTGAAGCACACGAGAAGTGTTGGAATCAAATGAAGTAAACTTTAAGCGGACATAAAACTTCGGAGGTGTAAGACGGCGCGGCAAATCGAAATAAAGCTGGTCTTTGTGAAGTTTTATGAAGGTAAATAAATGTTAACTTATGCAAACGATCATTATTTGATTTATCAATGTATTTGTTATGACTGTTTTTTTACTGAGTCACGATTTACAAAAGTGTAGTCACAACAGTGATGCGAGCGACAGATTTAAGAAGGCAAACGTGAAAACGTTTAAGACTTGTTCTTAGTCAAAACAAGTGACATGTTATTATGTAGTTTCATTAGTGGCAATTAAAAAAAAAAACTTTGGATGGTTTGTATCTTGCAGTCAATGAATGGGATTGGTGTTTGTACCGAGTGAAAAAAATTACATTACAAGCACTGACAGACACAAGTGCTACATGGCCTTAAGACATACATTGACATGGATGTACTATTGTTAGTGTGAATATCAAATATGAATTGAATATTAATATGCATGTTTGTTTCGCATAATCAAGATTCATGTAACTTTTTCGGATTGCTGCAGTGGTTCAGGTCACCAGTTCATCAGTCTTACACTTTCTCATTGTGACTAAAACTAAGTTTTCACTGGGACCTGAGTAATAAATTAAACTGCACAGGGGATCACTAGAGGCCCTGCTCATGGATGTCACCCCACTCCTCTGAGGATTGCTGCCAAGGGGTGAGGGGGAGCAGAAAACACAGATATGCACACTACATAGGGCAGGAATGCAGTCATGTGTTTTAGAAATCAAAGCAGAAGTCTAAGTTATGAGGAACCCTTGAGCTTCAGAATCGTCTTTATTAGGTGAAACTAATTGCCTTTTACTGCTTAACAGTTGCTAGCTGTAGCGAAGGCCCTGCCTCATAATGCTTTCATTGAGTCTGTTTCATTTAAGTGTTCTGGTGTGTTCCTCTTTTTGAATGCAGTGAGGTCTTGTTTGCTCAGGCTTCCTACAAGCGTTACTGTGGTAGCCGTGAACGACATTCCAAGAAATTTCTGTCGCAATTACAGAACGTACCCAGGGCTTTATCAGATGGACGTTCAGCATTCAGATGGTCCCCTCTCCCTTCCTGTCAACACAGCAGTTTAATGGAAGAGCCAGTACTTTTAGTTGTAAAGGTAGTGAATGACTGCCAGAAATGTGCCTAGTGGCGTTGACTCATGGTGCGGGAATGTCAGCTCTCTTTCGCTTTTCCCTCCTCTCCATCTCTTTCCATCTCTCGTTTCCTCTACCCTCTGCCTCCCTCCTCTTTTCGAGAGGGGCCAAAGTTCTGCTTGCTGAGTCAGCCTCCAAATCACCCAACTGCTTTTTTTCCACCGAGCTTTTAGCACCCTAATGTCTGCAGTCCTTATTGAAGTTTTACAGTTATGTTGTGCCCAACTGAGAATACCACAGGCTAAGAGGAATCTACAGTGTCCATATAACACAAAATCTTTATAAGACATGGACTTATAAAAGGACATGGTGCTAACTAGGGCTGTAACCGCTAGTTCCTGTAAATGAGAATGAAAATAATTGATAAATGTATTGATTGGATGGGTCTGTATTGAACCATCATGTGGTATGTGAAGTCACAGCAAATGGTAAATGGTAATCCTGCTAAGGTTAGTGTCTACCGCAAGTTGAACTCCCCCCATGCTTTTGGTGATAGCCATTTATGGAAGATAATACTGTGGTAAAAATACCAGGTTAGAAGTCAAATTTGGTTCATTTAGCAGATTAATTATATGAAAATTTGATCACTTATCAGCCCTCAAAATAGTTGTTAGTTGCAGCCCTAGTGGTAGATAAGGTACCGTCACCTACGTCTACATCTTGTGTAAGCAACCCAGTGCTTTCAATTAAGCCATGCAGAGCAATGTGTACCTGCTTACCTGAGGGCAGTAAAGTCAGACTTTCTGTGGTGGAATGTGTCACCATGTTTCAGACACCATGGGTGAGGTACAGTGTCTCACCGCTCTCTCATCTTCAAGCCGTTAATTGCTCAAGCAGGATGTGTCACTCAGAAATTTAGTGTTAGTGGGAAACCATCGCAGGTCAAGTCACTCAGTTCCAGATAGTTCACTTATATGTGACATGGCTTTCTGTTTAGACCTGTCATAAACTGAATGGAAATTTGGTACATCTAACTTGAATATTTTGTTGACTGGTTACCTGGCTGAATCATTTTATTTGCTTACTTCAGTGATGCTATTGAAAATGTTCACATAACTTCGCCTGCACTGTATAAATGTTACAAATTCAGTGTCTTATTGAGGAGAGTCGTGGTATTCATTTTTTATAAGTGATTGTATTTATTGTTGGAAAACCTAAGAAAAAGACCTCATTCATATATATGAATGAGAATATCAGAATATTCATATTACCACCCAACAACACAAAACACCCAATCAACCATTTAGCAACATGTTAACAACTCAGACATCTTGACAATTGTACAGCAATAGTTCAGCATCTGAATATGCTGAGATAGTAGTATGTGTTTGACCAAGATCTTGCCACTTTCAACCCCTTCATCTGTGTCGAACATGACCATAATTTTGTTAATTGTCACTTAAGTCATACGTTTTGACTTTATAGCTGTAATCTGTGACAAAGTGGGAAGGTGTGGGGGTGGGGTGGGGTGGGGAGGTAGGTGCTTGAATTTCTTTTTTTTTCTTGGAGGAGTGATGGTGCAGAGCTTCATTGGCAGAGATGAAGCAGGGATCTCATCTCCCCAACACATGCCTTTCATTAAGGTTTTGGATGAAGAAGGCGATGGGTGGGGGGCTAAGAGCGAGCTGAGGGGAGCAGCGTTGTGTTTCAAAATTCTTGGGCCTGTATCAGGGACTTGTGGGGGAAAAACCACATTATAGAGACCTTGTTGCAGTTACAGAATGAAGAAGAAGAAATAGAGCAAGTTATTTGGTGACTCATGTTGGATTTTTTTTGGCATAATGGCATACAGGTTTTCAGGGCCTTGTATGCACCTCCTTTTTCTTATATAATTTGACTAAAGGTTAAAAAAGTAACTTTTTAACGGCCAACAGAATTTCCTTGAACCTTTCAAAATTAAGTTCTAGTTAAAAGTCTGAAATCTGTATAAAAACATACAGGTAGTTATCCAAAGATTATTAAATTATCCACAATGTTGACCTCAAACAAGACATGTAACTGTAAATAACCAATGTTCAACAAATATGCATATTCTGCACTAAAATAGCCACAGCGGGCTGAGGTGCTGGGGCCCCAAGTGCTGTCTTCTGGTTTCTTTCAGTGTTGACTTCACATCAGGCCCCTCGCATGTTTAAAAGAACGCAATCCCTTGAAATTAATCACTGCTGAGTTCCCAGAAAGCGGCACAATCGAGGGAGGAGGTGGATTAATGCACGAAAGAAGACGTATTGCGACGAACAGGGAAACAGAGGTAGAGAGAAGGAGCAGATGTGTCAGATTTTCTTGGCCTAGTTCTTTTCAGGACTGCAGTACAAGAGTCACTCTAAGCCACGAGTCATGGACACATGGGGAAGGCTGAGCTTGATGCTTTCTCCATGGTTGCAGCGCCAGACCTTTCCACAATGGAATGTTGAGTTTCCTGCTCTGTTCCTGCCATGTGTTTCTCAATTCTCCCTCTGCTCTAATCTCTCTGTTTGCATGTGTCTTTGTTCTCAGACTGTTCCTTTGTCACTGTCTATCCACTTATTAGATTCACAGTGTGAGAAAAGTGTAAGAATAATTCAATTTCATGTAAGAATACTCTAAAATAGTGCCATATCAAGCATGCCATACTTGCTGTGTAGGTTATACTTGCTGTGTAGGTTATACGTCCAAAACGCGTAGGACAGGTTATACGTCCAAAACACATAGGTTATATGTCCAGAGCTGTGTTTGTATCATACGCTGTTTAGTCCAATGGGAGCATTGTTGTTATGTCAAGGGATGTTATATTTAGCGAATCCTAAATAATTTCAAGTCAATATGTTTAGCCAATCGCAGCAGCTGTAATTGTAAATAAATGTAGGGTAGGCAGTTTCGGAGAGGTTAGCGATAGCAACCTAGCTTTGAAAGCATAAAATCTCACCCTCTCCTTAAAGCAATTTCCAAAACCACACCTCCTCCAACATATGATCGCATACATTGCCCCGTTTTTAGGGTTATTTATTGCATTAATCATGGAGTCCTAGTGTGTGATTTTAAAGAAGTTCAGTCTTTTTTTGGATTCTCTGCGTTGTGTTATCATTTTAT
>JAZGTI010007232.1:0-13993 GCA_036877585.1 Botia kubotai | reverse complement strand
GTGTGCTGTGGTTGGTGTCTGTGTGTTATTATTGGTGTGTGTGTGTGCTGTGGTTGGTGTCTGTGTGTTATTATTGGTGTGTGTGTGCTGTGGTTGGTGTCTGTGTGTTATTATTGGTGTGTGTGTGCTGTGGTTGGTGTCTGTGTGTGTTTTGTGTTTAATTATACATTCTCAGCAGCAGCTGATGTGTTTGCAGCTCTCATTGTCTTTTGGGGCTTTCAGATTGGGAAAGAAAACATTGTTTCTCATGAGAGTCTCACTGTTTTTCTGTCCGTTTATAGACACAATCAGAAGTTACTACAGGAGAGTCGGTCACATGCAGCCAGATGATGCGTGTCTTCTGTGTGTCATTAGAGCGCGTGCAGTAACGCACTGACAGAATGGTGTTGGGAGTTCATTACCAGCGTCTCAAGGGTCTGTCATCAGTCTGTCAGACGCAGGACTGTTTGATAATGACTCCAGGAGTCTGATTATGAGGGTTAAAACCTGTCTGATGCTCACCTCTCCGTCAGCGAGCAGGCGCCAAACGGGGATTCCCGGCACAATTCACGCTGGATTAACTCCAGGAATATTGTTTTTCATTTTTAAATATTTCTCATTGATCAACCAGAAATAACAAGCAAATGAAATCAAAGATACAAAGTTGTGCACTTAAATTATTTACATGTTTATGATAAAAAAACAATATATTGAATTTTTGGTGACATTTTGAGATATATAAACATCATTAAGAGTGTAAGAGTAAGAGTGTAGAGAGACTGACACTGATGCTGTCTCTGTTTCCATGGTATCAGTGACTTCTCTGATTGGTGGGTCTCTCTGCAGGATTGTGGGTAGTGTAGTTTGTTACTACTGAATTTGGCTATAACCCCATGGTCTAGAAATGACGTGGGGTTGTGTCTTTCACAGAAGCAGATGTCAGAAGCTTATGTTACAGTAGATCTGTCTTGAAAGGGTTAAACAGCAGGGCTCAAAATAAAATTGTTTACTTGGTAGCACAGGTACTCCCAACTTGATAAAGTTATTACACCATTTTTGAAGCTTCCACCGAACACTAGCAAGCATGAAGCATAAAAACTATGATTTTTTGTATATATATGAACAGATTTCTGTGAATTCTCACTTGCCTCATGATTCGATTAGATGGACAAATTTCATTTCTCCTTTTTGTGGAGAAATGAAAACAGGTCACACTAAAACAGTTATATGTATATTTTGAGGTCACACGCATTCAGTTGTCGGAGCATATGCGACCAAAATGGTCACAATGTCGAGCCTTGAGACATTATACGCTGAAAATGAATTTCTTAATGAAATGGATGAAAGAAAATGGATGACAGTTAGTTTGATTCAGAGCTCCTGTACTGTTGCTGACTGTACGGGCGTGATATGAGTTTTCTGTTCTTTCACAATAAATGATGGCGCATCGTCAGGGAGCACAATTCTTTCCGTCTCGTCACCGAGGTAATTAATATGTATCAGTCAACTTAGTAATTTGGTGCGGTTTGTTTTCCAAAGACGGATATAAATGATGTCGTGTGGACGAGGAGTCATAAAGAAGGCGATGATGTTGCCTTGAGACGGAGTCTGTGGGCTCGATCTCTTTGATAAGAACACATGATAATTTCCAGAACCTTCATGCTGAGCTATTGAGATGGATTATTGGAGCGGTGGCGACGGCCGACAGCACCCTGACGTTTCATTAAGCCTTATCGTTCCCTCCTGGATTTCAAAGGTTCAGTCGGTTCATGCCGCGCCGCAATTTACGATACTGTCACACGCTCGTTTTCACAGGTGGCTTTATTTAAAACGATTTCATGTTGAGAAGCTCTCATTGTCGCCACTGACGCTCACGAGTGCCAGATTATAGAATCTTTTCACTGCATATTTAAGCAGAATTATTGTCAAAGAGAACAAAACAATGATGGAAGTACGACACAATAATACAATACCTGGTAAAAAATTATAAATAGAATAAGTCAACATAAGCGCAACACATAAGGGCAACAGCAGCTTTTTGACGTATTTGTTCAAAAAAATGTTAATGTTTTCTGATGTTCATTTTCTGTCTACAGTTTCTAAGAATCAGGAAGTGAACTTACAGCCAGATTCATTCATTTGTGACATAATGGAGACTGTGTGTGTGTGTATTGTATGCATGTGTAAATGAGTGTGTGTGTGTGTGTAATATATTTACATTTATACATTTGACAAATGCTTTTATTCAAAGTGACATTCAAGGTGTAGATTTTATTAGTAAGTATGTGTTCCCTGGAAATCGAACCCACAACCTTTGTGCTGCTAACACACTGTTCTACCAATTAAGCTACAGGAACTAGTATAAATGTGTCTGTTGTGTGTGTAGTATAAGTGTGTGTTGTGTGTGTATTATGAGTGTGTGTGTGTGTGGTTTGACCGTGTCGAGCCCCATCTGTGGCACAGACTCACAGCTGCTTCCCCACCCTGCTCTCCGCAGGTCCCCTGAGAGCCGTTAGCGATGTAACCTCACTCAGCCTGCTCATCATGCGGCTGCAGTCTCTGTACTTCATCATTATGTCAGCGATGGCCCCAAATCAAACCCAGCTGAACCGCCAACGCATTTAATGCGCTTTTATTCTCGAAAGTTTTTAGCACTTAGGTGTCTGCCGACCGCAGCGGTCGTTTAATTTTATCACGTCCCAAATATCCACCGCTGTATTACCCTGTAATGTAAAACACAATACTGAACACCAGCTTCTGAAGCGCATACATCAGTTATGCGACCGCAGGGCTTTGACTCTGACGTGTTGATGCAGTAGTTGCGGTTTAGGTGAGTCTCAGCTGCAGTTGGGGGAGCAGGTTGAGTTAATTCAAAAAACACTCTCACATAATGAAAAGGGTGGCGTGTGTTATCCCCACTGATGTCTAAACACTGCTGCCCGGGACAAGAAACATGGCCATCTGCCAACATCATCGAATCTTCTCTCAGACCTGCTGTAGCTTCCTGAAGACTTGAAATACAGACAGACACTTTTTAAAACATTCCATATACAGTTTAAAGAAACGTTGTACTAACATTACTGCAAGAGCGTTTTTTTGATAACTTTAGGAGAATGTTTAGAAAATGTTAGCCAACATTCTGAGAATGTTTCCTGTTAGCTGGGGAGCTCTAACAAGATGTCTTGAGTGATTGATGTTGAAAAGATGTTGTAAAGGTCAGTGAGAGTGAATATGTGGATATGTTAGGAAAGAGATTTTCAGAACAGGGTTAAGTAGGATTACATGCAGAGCAGAAGGTCAAAAGCTGTGTGTGTGTGTGTGTGTGTGCGTGTGCGCGCACATGTACATCTATTAGTGTGACCAGTTAGAACAGCGGAGTGAGAATGATGACAGTGGTTCCTTTGGTTTAGGGTGGGGCAGTTTGTTGTGATGGTTAAGGTTAGGGTAGAAGGCTAGAGATTGCATTGTATCAATGAATGTCCTAACATGTACCAAACTTGTGTTTGTGTGTGTAAGGTGTTCTGAATTGTTTTATTAAGGTCAGCATGAAACATTTGACTTGATAATGGAACAGATTGAAGAGAGCGAGTGTACAATGGGTGAGGCTTGATTTTGTTCAGAATTGATTGGATGGTGAAAACTCTATTGTCTTTATGGAACGGGGTTGAAAAGTAAAGCACTTGGTGACATCAGCTAAAAAGGAAAGTCATTCAGTTAGAGCAAGTTATTACATTCTGATGAAAGATAACGAAGACCAACGGCAGGGATGAAAGTGTGAAGATGAGAGAGGGAGAGATGTTACAATCATTGAGAGGACCAAACACATGGTTACCATGGTGACAGCCAATGGTGTGGAAGAGCAGAATACGGAAGCCCAGATGCTGATACACATATTGTAGAAAGGTCATGAACAGTTCAGTTTAAACACACACACACAGATTTTGTAATCGATATTTCATGACCAGAGTGTAACCACAGGATGTAGTATTTTAAGAAAACTTGATGAACTGAAATGAACTAAATGCTTTTCAGGTTTGACAGGTGATGCGTCCCTTCAGGTGTTGTGAGGTGATTCTTATTGGTCATATTTGTAATGTTTGCACAATATAAATGCATTTTGCTTTGACAGTNGATTTATTCTGGAGTCGCTTTGAACTTCAGCACAGAAGGATGAGAGACATCAGGCTCACACACACACACACACACACACACACACACACACACAAAGAGAAAGACTGTTTCTCCTTTAATCTTTCTGTCACAATTCAGTCGTGCTTTCAGGACATCCGGGTCTCACCTGTTGCCTCTTCACTCACTGTTTCCAAACAACAGAGTCTTCAGCTCAACACTGTCATGTCTCCTGTGGTTTCTCTCATAAATACACCGCAATGATGTTCTGTGTGAGAACCTGCTTTCCCTTTGAGATGAGGAATACGTTTCTGCTCTCTGTTCTTCCAGTGAAAACCTTTCCCTAACGTTTCCATTAAGTAACAAAAATGGTAAAAAAAAGTTATTTAGAATGTTCTAGGAACGCTCAAAATGTCCATTTTGTAGACGTTGTATTAATCTTATTGTTTGTTAAAAAAACATTATTCATTTTTTTATTTCTGTTATGTGTTTAAAACATTTGACTAACAATTTACACATAACTACAAATATTTTTATGCTAACGTGTTTTAGAACGTTTGCCAAAGATACATAACAATGGCACATCACATGACTGCAAGAATGTTGTTTGATCATTTTGAGAGAGCGTTTAGAAAACATTAGCCAATATTCTAAGAACGTTCCCTGTTAGCCGTCAGGCTTTGAGAAGGAGCTGGTTTTTGTGGGCTGGTGTTGTCATGCAGAGTGATGAAGAATCCTCTCATACACCAAACCAGAGACAGAAATAGCTGCGTCTCGCCCGTATGAGGAGTTATATGGAGGTATATGTTCTGCAGCATTGAAATGCTCTTTCTGAGTGTCTCACGGACGGCCTGCGGAGCGTTTCAGGTTAAATGGCAGCGAGGAGACACGTTAATGCATTTAAATGAAGGAAGTGTGAAGCTCTTTGTGCTGACGCAGAGCTTCAATTACAAGGCGACACAGTCATGCAGCACCATGAATATGTATGAATCACGCATGTGAAGCGACACGTATGATCAAGCAATAATAAACCGCTTTGCATGAGACAGTTTTACATTATAGCTTTACTTTAACAATATCTACAACTGGTTCTCAAATGAGTCAATCTTAGCTCACAGCGTTAGGTTGTAAGAATGTTTCCCTAATGTTTCATCTTTTCTAATAACTGTTATTCCAGTTAATAAATGATTGAATGCTCCAAATGCTGATATTCTCTCTCTCGCTCGCCCACAGGCTCCGATCCACCACGGGCGTTTATTGAGCTGCGCTTTGTGTTAGAACCTGAAGATGTGGTGGCGGTTCGAGGCGGCGTCCTGCAGCTGGACTGCCAGGCGCGCTCCGATCAGGGCGTCCCCGTCATCGTCTGGAAGAAGGACGGGGTTCTTCTGAGCGCCGTGGTGGATGACAGGAGGAAGCAGCTGTCTAACGGCTCTTTATTGGTGCAGAACGTGGTTCACTCGCGGCACCATCGGCCGGACGAGGGCTCGTATCAGTGTCTGGCCACTCTGGAGGGTGTGGGGGCCATCGTCAGCCGGACCGCCAAGGTCATCGTCTCTGGTGAGTTAAACAAACTCTTTCCCGTCTTCAACGCCTTCAACGGAAGAGTCTGTCATGATGTTACAGAATAAACATCGTCATGTTGTGGGATAATATACATCCAGCCGGTGGTTAGCGCTAATTAAACCTTGACAGGGTGATGAAAATCTGGACGTGCAAATCATTGGATACGAAATTGTGGTTTTAAACGTTTTATTAGTTCATTTGTAACTAATTCAAACATGGCATGAGAAAGAAACAGTGGAGGATTCATTAAAAATAAAAGAAGTACCAACTCAGTACACGGACAAGGGAGTGTTATCAGTTTTAGCGGTCATTACCCAGAAATATCATAATATCGACACTCGAAATATGAAATCCTATTTACTATTGTTTATTTAGACACTGTTGTCATTATGACTCCATTGATACTACGAGTTCTATAGCCAATTACTCATGCCAAGTTACTTTTCATCCAGCCTGTATATTTGACTGTCGACTCATGTGGGTGATTTTCCGCTCAGCTGAAAACGACCTTTAGTTTGTTCTGTTTCTCTCGATCCTCGTGGTTATGAGTCTTTAAAATTTGCTTTAAGATGCAGTTGTAGAAATGTATTATGAGGAAGTTAGTGATGAAGTTAGTGTACCAGAATAAGGTTTATCTGTTTCATTTCTTTAGCTCAGTATATTTATGATTTTAGGAATATGTATGAAATATAGATAGAATGGGCTTTTTCTTCATAATTACGCAAACGTTCATGAGAGCATATTATCAGCATATGTAGTGTGTGAGTTGGGGCTGTTTGTTTATGAGCTGTAAATGGACTTTAATTCCATTCTCCAGACTTAATCTGCACCTGGACACACACACACAAACTCAGCAGGGAAGATGATTTGATTATATTAGATATTCATGGGAAGGTTCATTATCATAACATTAACCTTATGCAGTATGTCTTGTATCCCATTAATAACATAATATATTCCACCAACAGCCCTGTAACCTCTCCTATCTTCACCCACAGCGTGAGATTACAGCGGCGACCTCCTCGCGACCCCCGCAGAAGGTCACGCGCGTGTCTGCAAACACGTTCGGTCGCAGCAGGACCTTCTTTTCTTCTCTGTCCCGCTGTGATCTGATCCCTCTCTACAGACGCTTTCATTCAGAGCCCAGAAACTCCCAGCGAGACATCAGTCTGTTTTTCTGTCCAAAGGGCCAAGAAACACATGGGAAGTCGACCCCAAACGAGTTGTTTGACCTCTTGGCCCGACAGTGGACACGGTCACATCCTCCCATTACCTCAAAGTCACTTTCAATAGCCGCTTTAAACACTCGCCAACTTGGCCGGTTCGCAGGGTGTAGAGTCTTTAATCTGATGGTTTTGTGTTCTGGTGTAAAACAGACGGCAGTCGAACCGTTGGCTGTTGAAGATGCCAAATTATAATTTTCTGAAGATTAATGAAAAAACGACAAGAGCAGATTGAAGAGCAGTAACCTTCAGTGGGACGTTAAATACTGGCTCTGGATTCTCTGCCCGTCCGGTTTCATGCGTTCATGCTTTACGCTGCTCTGGCTGAGTGCAAACGCTCTGCTCTGGGAACTGTAGATAATTCTCTGGTGAACGGCTCATTTCATATCTGCAGTAGGAAACCGAAGCACGGCCGTTTCTAAATGAGCAGGACTCATTGTGTGAGATGTTTCAATTGTTGTAGAGGAAGACTATTTACAGTGTGCTAATAGAAATAATTTGCTGATGGAGAGCTGCGTTATCTCTCTCTCCCTTTCTCTTTCTCTGTCTCTCCCTTCTATTCATTGTGAATAAGTACGGGTGCAGTGCATTGTGGGTCATTAGAGTTGCATGACATAAGTAACCTTTGCTGTATCCTAAAGGAGCAAAAAGCTGCAGTTACTGTACAGACAGCAGCCACTGTACACTAAACAGTCTACTGTAAACAAAACAAAACGACAGTAATTAAATCCCTCAGAGAGGATGAAGCTGAGGAAAGAATCTGCGAGAACAGAATGTACAGTCATGAAGACAGACATCGTCTGGGATGAAGTGCACAGCTGAGTCCCTTGTTTTGTCTACAGAAAGTGGCAACAGCATTTGACACATTTTGAAAATGATGAAGGTTTTCTTTGATGAATTCATTATTCAGTCAGGGACTTATCATTCATAAATGACACTAATATCAACCTCTTACTGAGATGAATGGGTTAGTTCCCCACAAATAGAAAGACTGTCAGTGATTTAAGTTTGAGTCTGTTTCTAGACTGTTTGGTGTGTTGAGGAACACAGAGAAGTAACCTTATAAAGAGTAATGTACGGTAATGTAGAGTGATGTACGGTAATGTAGAGTGTTGTACGGTATAGTGTAGAGTGATGTACAGTAGTGTAGAGTAATGTACGGTAGTGTAGAGTGATGTACAGTAAGGTAGAGTGATGTACAGTAGTGTAGAGTGATGTACAGTAAGGTAGAGTGATGTACAGTAGTGTAGAGTAATGTACGGTAGTGTAGAGTGATGTACAGTAGTGTAGAGTAATGTATGGTAGTGTAGAGTGATGTACGGTAGTGTAGAGTGATGTACAGTAATGTAGAGTGATGTACAGTAAGGTAGAGTGATGTACAGTAGTGTAGAGTAATGTATGGTAGTGTAGAGTGATGTAAAATAAGGTAGAGTGATGTACAGTAGTGTAGAGTGATGTAAAATAAGGTAGAGTGATGTACAGTAGTGTAGAGTGATGTACGGTAGTGTAGAGTGATGTACAGTAATGTAGAGTGATGTACAGTAAGGTAGAGTGATGTACAGTAATGCAGAGTGATGTAATGCAGAGTGATGTCACCCTAACTCTAATGCAGGGTTATAGAGAGTAATGTAAAAAGATGCAGAGTAATGTAAGATGATGCAGAGTGTATACAGTACTCTCATGTTATGTACAGTAATGTAGCATTAGTCCCTGACCTCAACCCGACCTTGACAGCACTGGAGTTTTATTAATCCATGTGGGCGGAGAAACAGCCCCTCATTTGTCAAAAACGCACCAACAGAGACTAAATCAGATTACATGCGTGTCACGGGCGCTGCTCCACCTATACTCACACGTAATCCAGTTATGTCTGCTAACAAAACTGTGAGCCATGCATGTGTGAAGTGACACACAACAGTAGCAAACCTGGTTCATTCACACAGATTCATCACTGATGTGAGTGCAGATCACAGCACGCACAGTTCCGAGTGAACGTCTATCAATCCTCATTGCTGCTAATGAATCATAATTGAGTGGGAAGATGATGTGGGTGGTTTTAATTGGCTAATGAGCGTCAGAGGTTCAGTCTGAAGCCAGAATCTCGTCCTGCTGGCTGATGGAGAGTTTGGGTTTGAGATCCAGCTGCAGTAGTTCAACAGGCGCCCTGTGCTCAGCGTTAATACACACAGCTTGCAGAGAGAGAGAGAGAGAGAGAGAGAGAGTCTCATTTTAAGTGTGTCAGTTCAAAGATTATAGCTTTAACAGGATGTCGCACTTCTCTTACTATGACTGGGGGAATGTGCGACGCTCAGTATGGCCGCTCTAGCAAAGGAAAACCCACCTACACTAATGATTGTCTGGGGAAGGGGATCTGTACAGAGTGCTGTGAGGTACTTATACAGTCTTTGAGCTTGCGCAGTAGCTGGAAAGACCAGTAGCTTTCCAGCCACCTGGAAAAATGTATAGAGTATAGAGTGAGGTCATGTTACCGTGATAGATTTAGAACTTTCAGAATAACATTTTCAATGTTTTTGTTACATGGAAACTTTATGGAAATGTTCTTACAGCCTAAAAATGTTAGCTGGATAGGCATCAGCAACATGAATGAGTGATGACTTGATAGTGTGCAGGATGGTAGCCGGACGACAGCGCTGGCCGTCTCACTTTCTGTGGAGTCTTTGAAGGTGATGTAGTGCAGACAGACAGATTCAGAGACGTCCTCCATCATGCACATGAATATTTCAGAGGCTGGAGTGATGGACGCTTTTATCTGAGCGCTGGAACAGTCACAGTAATTAAAATCTCCGGATCTTTAGTCTTTCTGTGTTTTCCTGTCTCGTCTCATTCTCTTCTCCACAGTGTTTCTCTCATGATGAGCGGATGAGTTTTCTGGAGCTTGTGTTTTGGTGTTGAAATGAGTCGCTTTTCATTAGCAGATTGCAGCTTTGATGGTGACCTGCAGTGTCTTCACAATCCCTTCCATGTATGTGTGTGTATGTGCTTGTGTGTTTCTGCCTTGTGTGTGTGTGTATGCGTCTGTGAATGTGTGCGTGTGTGTGTATTTATTTGTGTTGTATCTTTGCTGGGTGTGTGTGCCTGTGTGTGTGTGTGTTGCCATCTTTGTGTGAGTAAGTGTGTGTGTCTGTATAAATGTGTATGTATGTGTGTGTGTTTGTGTGTGTGTGGTTTATACCTGATATTTGTAAACAGACTTTCCTTATAGATTAAATCAGGTGAGATATCAGCTGTGCTTTAAACACCATTAGTTTTTTACATAGAAGGTTACTGTCCATCTGTCATCAATCTGCACCAGGCAGCACAGAGAGCAACAGTGTAGCTTTAGTACCAGTATTCAACAAAGATCAAAGCCGACCTTTGACAGAACCAGAAAGAGCCGTCAGAATCTGCTTCAGTTGGTGTGAATCTGTGTGAGGAAGATGTTTGTGGGTTTTTTACCTTCTGAATATCTGATCGAGAATTTATTCATTACTGACAAAATCCAAATTTCAATACGCAAAATATATTCATAACCATCAAAGCAAATGTATCTGACCTTGAGGATCTTCTTTGTCCCTCCAGCTAACCATTTTCGGTTGTAAGAACGAGCTAACGTTCCAATCAAGTGAGAAAAACGTCAAAGCCTTCATTAAGAAGTTTCAGTAACAATTTTGGGAGTAAAGTTTAATTCTAACGTTCTTAGAATGTTGGCCAATGACAAACAAAAATGACACGTAACATTCCTCCAGAAGCGTTTTATGGTAACATTGGAGGGAATGTTAGCCAACGTTCTGAGAATGTTCCCTGTTAGCTGGTCCATCAGCAGTTCACACACGTTCACACACCTGCTCCACATTCTGTCTAATTAATCTGGTTTTCCGAGCGTAAGCATTAATCTCTTATTCTTTTTGTTCCCAAGTTGCACTGCTCAGAACTGCAGATTAAAATGTGTTAGCGCGCTCTGTTGATGTCAAGTTTGCTGAAACTCTTCCCTCATGTAACCCCTCCTGTCTCCAGAGTCTTGTCTGCTCGCTCTCGTAATATCAAAGTTTAATTTCAATCCCAGAAGCTGTTTACACTTATTAAAATGCAAAATCCTGCTTTCACTGTGACATGTCATTTCAGTTTTTAGTTACATTTGTTATGAAGCCTGTGTGACGCATTATGATACGATTCATAAAGCTGTTCGATTTATGATACACTGATGAGCTGTTTTATCTTCTCAAGACAATTTAATGAGGTATAATGCTCACTATAATGCTGTCTGTCTGTCTCAAATGAGTTCAGTTGAGACGTGTTTCCCCAGCTAACAAGGAACATTCTCAAAACGTTGGCTAACATTCTTCAAAAGTTCTCTCAACGTTAAAACAGTACCATTAGCAGTAACACATCAAAAATGTTATTCTTGTTAGTGGAACGTTTTAGAAATGTTACAGAATTTAGAAAAGTTTGAATAACGTTCTTATAACCAAACAATATTGTTATACAATACGATGTCTAAAAAACTGGACGTTTTGGGTATTCCTAGAATATTCAAAATAAGATATTTAACATTTTTGTTTGTCAATGGAAACATTAGGGAAACGGTCTTACAACGTAAAATTGTTAGCTGAGTCTGTGTGGTCCAGTTTAACTGTTTTGAGCTGTTACTGCTGCTCTTAATGAACACACGAGGCCTGTGAGAATTATTTGCTTGTTGGTTTCTTCTCTGCTGGTCATCTTGTTGTTATCAAGCATAGCACAGACACACACGAGCGCTTCTCATCTTCTCTTCCATGCGTCTGACCTATTTCCTCATGCGGAAGGCCAGCGCCTCTGTTTGTGCCGCTCGATTACGCTGCGACGAGAAGGACAGAATGTTTACATCGTGCTCGATGACACGACCAATCAGCTTGCGCTTGTCATGTTGTGCTTTATAATCAGGCTAATAGCATCCAGCGTTTCTGCTGTTGCTTGATTCATAGGAGAAGAACTTTATTCTCAGGGATCTCGTGTAGAAACTGTCCTGCATCCTCTAACCAACTTGTTTCATAACATTTGATTTTCTCAAGACAGATTTTGTAGTTCAGAACTCATTCAGATTTATGTGACTAGCACGGCTATGTACGTCAAACTTTGACAATTATGCTAATGTTTAGGTTATTTGAAAGGATCTTCAATGCTAACCCGACGCTAATGAGGGTGCGTAAATAACGACAGAACTGAAGTTGTTTGTTGGTAACACAGATGCCCAGCTAACAACTTTAGGTTTATTTGTGTTTCCCCAACATTTCCATTAAGCAACAAAAACGTAAAAAATTGTATTGTTGAAAGATTGATTGATGACCTTTTATATTATCACTATTGATTGGTTAACAGAACTATGATTCAACTTTTTTTTTAAACGTTCCACTAACAACTTAAGAGTAACGTTTTTGATATATAATTAATTACAGAAATGTTTTGCTAGCATCACTGCAAGAGTGTTTTTAATAAATTTGAGAGAACTTTTAGAGAACGTTGCCTGTTAGAGACCAGGTCTCACGCTGTCAGGGTCACTAGTTTAATCCAGTTCAGCTCAACTAAACTTCTGTTAACTACCTGCATTTGTCCCCATTTCACCGGCTGTAACAGCCCACCCACATACGTCTATTTGAATCTGGAAAATCCATTCTCTGATGACTCCCAGTGGTCGCAGCTTCCTGTTCAATTAGTTTGCATACAGCGGCGTCCCTCGGCGGTGTCTGGTTGGGTTACTAATGAGGGCCGGGCACTCGTTGACTGACAGTTTACCACCCCTGTGCACGGCCAATTAGCAGAGCAATGACAACAAAAATAGCTCTGTGATTAGTAAAAAGACGTCATCTCCTGTGCGCTGGCCTCATGTCATCTCTGACTGAAATGCCTACTGTTAGCTGATGAGCACATGAGCAGGTAGACAGAGGTGATGCTGCGGAGCAAAGCATTGTGGGTCATTAGATTGTTGAGCGGATCTTAATTAGACCGCAAGGTTCTTGCCCTTTGTGTGGACTGAATGGCATTTAAGAGCTCAACAGTAAAATATTGGGATAATCATAGCAAATAAATGTAAAAATCATTGTTAAAGCAGCAGGCGTGAATTCCACCTCTCTGCCGCTCTGTTCTACAAACGGTTGCAGGTTAGTGATTGCAGGTCACTTTCTGTACTTTTTATGTTGAAATCAAATGAAGCCAAACTGACATTTCCTGGGAAACTGGGGTTGACAGTTCAAACGAAAAATCATTATTAAATTAAAATCATTATTGGGAATCAGAATGAGGAGATCGTTTTCAATGCCAACCAGTCATGTATTACCTTAATAACTTGCTTTTTACCAGATTACAGTTTTAAAAAGTCATACTGAGTCATGTGTTTATCTCAGTATGTCATTTTTCGGGGAATCGAACCTGTGACCTTTGCGCTGCTAACGCAATGCTCTACCCATTGAGCTTCCCAAACTTCAGGCGGTAATGAAAGGTCTCGAGTTTGTGAGTCAAACAGAAATCAGACAGAAGTCAAACAGCTGCTGCACAAAAGAATCATTGAATTCAAACAGCCACAGAGAGTCTGAGAACGTCTTTGAGGGGCTCACAAACAGTGACTCATCATGTGTGACATTTGCAGACCATGCGCTTAGGGATGCTGTCAAACGCGTTCGCTTTTTCTCCATGCAGGTGTTAATGCGAGGAAATGCAGCGTGTCCTGTTGTCTGTGATGTTTGTGCGAGCTGCCTGCTGTCTGTCATTTTCAGATACTTCATTTAAACGGGGAGAGCGGCGGTATGAAACATCCCCGCAGGTCTGTGCTTGAGCTGAAGCTGCTGAGCGGTTTCATCTTTTCTGGATAATCATAGAAAGAGAGATGGAGGAGAGATGGACGAGAGACAAACATGGAGTGTAAAAGAGAGAGAGTGAGTGTAGCGCTCATCGATGTTCACGTGTCAGCAGGATGGGGAACATCAGATCATGAAATCTTCCTTAATAGCTCTGATGCTTGCAAACGTTGTAGATGGTTTCAGAATCTGTTGTTTAGTGAACAGCATGTTTAAAGGCACAGTTCATAACTTTTGCCTCACTGCCATCTCTGTTTGAAACATAAAATTGCA
>JAZGTI010007231.1:0-22017 GCA_036877585.1 Botia kubotai | reverse complement strand
TGATCAGTAAATTATAAGTATTATAAATGATCAGTAAATTATAAGTATTATAAATGATCAGTAAATTATAAGTATTATAAATGATCAGTAAATTAAAAGTATTATAAATGATCAGTAAATTATAAGTATTATAATTTACAGGGTACAGATCATCTCTCGGTTCTTTATTTCGTGTTCTGCCAACATTCACTCTTCATCTGTCTATATCAATCTATCATCTGCATTGGCTTGTTTCCAGATGTCCTCAGCTCGAGTCTGCCGGGCAGTTTATAATCACACTTACACTTAATTTCTTCAGATCTGCCCGGACCTGAAATCTAGAAATGTCTTAGAGCTGCAATCTGTCATTTTTACGGTAAAGAGAGGCAAAGATTACTGACGGCACCTTTAAGAACAATGGAAGTCTTTATTTCCCACCTTTATCGTCCATGAGTTCAATAGTTTGCATGTACGCTGGGGATTTCTGCTGGATGAAATATAGGATCTCGATGGCGTTGGACATCCAGAAGAAAATGAACTGGAGGTCAGGTACCAGGTCTGAGATGCTGAGCAGAGAGAGTGAGGCAGGGTCCTGACTGTGTGTAACCAAACACAAAACACTTTTCAGTACCATTCAGTGGCTGGACGCAGCGATGATGATTTTTAGATGTGATGATGGCCGACTCAGCATCGTATGACCTTAGAGGGTCACGACACATAAATTCATGTATGTGCGCATTACAAGGGGAAATGTGATACTTACTGCTGAGCTTGCTTTTGGGCCAGCTCCTTTGTCTTCTCCTATGAGACACACACACACACACACACACAGTCTGCGATTAGTCTCATCATATCTTGAATAGGTTAATGTGGGAGGAAAAATATAACCTGGCATCATCTCGCTCTACCTTCTGTGGCTCCTCACCTGCTCTATTGAACCTTTCGTCTACTGTATTAATTTCTTCTCTGCTTGTTAATGTTCGGGCTGACGGTTGACCTTCTATAATTGGATTTTAATAATTAACGAGTTCAGAAACAGTTTCAAGCAGTCATTAAGCGTTTCACAGTTCCATGTTGGATTAATAGAACAATCCCAATTTATTTAAACTTTTTTTAATAGCGTTTAAATCAACAAGAGCAAATGTTTTGGCTGACAGCAGGCTATGTAATCTTCATAACCCAGATTCAATTGATCCACTTCGTGTAAATACTTGTGCTCTGCATTATCCAAATGGTAAAAAAAAAAAGTTGGATTCTTGCATTGGTTCAAAAATGCAGTTTAAATCTATTTGTATTGTTTGCCCTTTATTTCCTGCCCCCGGATTATTACCATACTGCTTACTGTATATTATGCATTATGTGCTGGATATTGACTACTATTATTTTTTATGTGAAACAGTTTTTTTGACGTGAAACAGTTTACATGTTGCACCAAAAAATATTTCAAACAGTACTTTGCTATGTTGTTGTCACGATGTAATTATGTTCATGATTATTACTTTTTGCAGTTAGTGGCATTTAGTTATCATATAGGAAATAAAATTGGCATTTTGCATTTTGTATCTAATTTTATATAGAAATATTTCTCAGTCCAATCAAATGATGATTCATGAAAGATTTGCGGGTCATCGGCCACAGGAAACGGTCAGGTGTATTTCTATATGAGATTCTTTTTCTAAGAAAAATGTTCAACAAAATCTCTTACACATGTTAAAGCTGCAATACGTAACTTTTCTCCCTCTACCGCCACCTCTGTTTGAAACATGAAACTGCAGGTTACTTGTGGAGTTATTTTCTTAACATGGATGGCAAGTTTAAATTCTAAACAACAGCTGTAAGAACAAGCTACAAACACTGGACCATCTACAGCACCCGGACATGAGATACAGTAGCCGAGTCTTTACAGACAGACATTTTTCTGCAAAATTGGACCCGAAAACTCCAATTATAAATCATAGTTAATGCTTGCTTAATAACTGATTTTTGTTTATTTTTAACCAAAAGAAGTTACAGATTGCAGCTTTAACTTAAACTCAATATTGACAGGTGTACTAACCCACGCTATGGTCTGAATCCTCTTGGCAATTTTCAGCAATAGTTTACCGAAGCTGCCAGGTGGAAATGCATTAGCTGAGTGCTTGATGCACAGGCAAAGCAAATATGCAGGAGTCAGCTTGTGGTCATCCCCGCTCGGCTCAATAAGTGTCAGCACCCGGCTCACCAGCGCATCCTCGTGTGTCCGCTCGAATTCCAGAGCAAGCTTTCGTTTCTGAGCACTTCGATTTGGAGCCTTAGAAGTGCGCCGAGACGCCACTGGTTCATGTAATACGGCCCCACACATACGACACGCCTCGCCCTTCTCAGGCACGCCCCCCGTTTCGCTATCGCAAAGTCGTGCCAGTGTGCGAAGTCTGGTGAGAGTTTGGGCTGGAAGAGGTTTCGCGCTCAGCGGGTCTTTGTACAAGAAGATATAATGAGCACCGAAGGACAACAAGTCCCCATGACGGAGCGGAGTGGGGCGCTCGATGCGCGTGAAGTTAACCAGCACGTTTCCATGGGCAACAGGTTCTAGAAGTAACCGCTGGTCTGAGGAAGAGCGCCGTGATGGAGCGCGGCGTATTCGGCAGTGAAGGGGAAGAACGTCCGGAGACGAGAGGCAGATGTTTGGCCGGGCTGATGCTGTTTCCTGACCGACTGTGTGCTGATCCCTGTTCAGAAGATACACCAGGCAGTCCTGACAGACAAAAATAAAGCAAAGCATTAGAATACATCAGTTGAGTATGTGTGCATATCATAACCAGTTTTGTGAAAAACTGCATTTCCTTCCTGTAATATCCTGATGTGGTCGTTCTCCTCTTCTATTGGCTGAGATGCTGTCACTTACCTGTTGGTTGTAGCCTTGAAGGAGCAGCAAGTGTGGTGATTGGTAGAGAGAGTGTTTAACTCCGCCCCCATCACGCTCTTTACGGTTCTCAGGGTCTCTGGCAGAGCGCGTTCTGATTGGCCCGGGAAGGGTAGAGTAGTACCGTTTAGGTTCCTCACCAGTCAAGCCCACCAAGTTAAGGCTGGTTTCACTGAGGCTGCGGCAGATTGAGGATCCATGCTGAAGCGTCATTGTTCCTTTAGCACGATTTCTCTGCAGCTTCCGCGCTTGAGCATTTATATCTGTTCCAGAGAGAAAATCATTTTAATAGTTGCACCTCACTGTTTTCAGTCATTAACTAACCTTCAGGGTTTAAAGGTGGGGTAGGCAAGTTTAGAGAGGCTAGCAATAGCAAGCTAGCTTTGAAAGCATAAGGTTCGGCCTTCCCTTCAAAGCACTCTACAAAGCCACGCCTCCTCCAAAACACAAAAACACATACATTGCAAGTAGGAAGTCCTATCATTGTTTTTAGACCAAATGAAATGATTAAATGAACATTTTATGGTCCTCCGTGTGCCTTTCACTGATAATATATATTTTTATATTTAGACCACTTTACTTAGTGATTGCTTTTAAGATATGAAAAGACTTTTAACCAGCAAAAATAAATATTTCTGAAAAGAATTTGCCTACCATGCCTTTAATAAACCAGTTGTTTAAGGTTACCTAAGGAAATGCACTTATAGGCTTCACAATGAAGACAATATAACTGGAATGATCATGTTTAACTGTAATTTGAGCTGTTTGTTATTAAAGGGTTTCACTGTTAATTCATGATGACACAGTTGAAATTAAAACGCAAGACCTTGAAACATTCAAGAATAACGTTGAGTTTGGAGTGAATATGAAGGTGACATACAAAGCACAAGATTTATGTTTATTTACTGTTTAATGCCTTGCTGATTAACCTTAAATTAACCTCCCACAATGCTGTTGACAATGCTTCCACTGCTCCAGAAATATCCAGAAAAATGGCATTCACAATAATTGTTGATAAAAGCAGGCACACATTTTGCTTAATATCTTCAATGAAAGAAATAAACATAATACAGCTATAAAACAGCATAACAGCGAGCAAATTAGTTTTTTTCCGCACATTTTGCGCACAGGCTTAAATAAAGCAGTCTTTTAATGAACCACTGAATTGTGCAGGGCCAAACCAATACTGTACATACATGCTTAGCAGGATCATATATTTGGGTGGGAATGTGCACTGCTGTAGAGGGTCATGAAATGATGGATGAGCAATACTGTAAATTATGGGTCTACAAAATAATGGAGGTGGGGTTGGTGATTCACACCATACCTGAGGACAGTCCCCACCTTTAACAACAGCTGTACTGGGCTGTACCACACGCCAGCCCCTGGGAGAACTCCGATAACATCTTCTACTGAGCGATGAAGACTGCACAGGGGAGTTTGTGTGCATCCCTGGGCATGTGTAAACACCACAGGACAATATATATAACAAAATCACCAACAAATCCACAACAACACACACAGATTCTGTTCAATCACTTAAAGAAGTCTTTATCCACCCCTCCAACACCTTCCACTTCATACTAAAAGATTTTCTACTGTGTTTTTACACACTTGTTCACTCTGTTCTCTGTTTACCAGTGTTGTTGTTGTTGTTTACACATTTGCATTGATTTAAGTAATGGTGAATGCTACTAATAAAAGCATCATCGCTGCAACTGTCTGGAAAAAAACACACAAACAATTTCTGAAGGATATTTCTTCTGATCGGTTCGTGTGCTACACAAATGTGTCTTGGAAAATTCTGAAGCAGAATTATTGTGACGGTCAACACCAGAACATGTTAAAGCTAAGCTCAGATTTAACAGGTAACAAGTGTCTCGGGTTTACAATGACTTAGCGAGACCTGAAGCTGAAATCCCACAAGCAAAGTGAAAATGTGAGGCTATCATTTTACAGCTATGCCCACTGGTTGTCCTGGAAACTAGGGACAGTTTAAAGTTCAGGAATAGAGGTGAAATGAAGAGGGTTTATCTGTAGCCCAGCCTGTTGGTAAAACATGTACATTTATGCACTTGGCAGACACTTATATTCAAAATGACCTACAGTGCATTGAAGGTCAATTCATCCATTTGATCAATTCTTGCGTTCCACTGGAATCGAACCTGTGACCTTGCTGGCGCTTTGCCCTGGCAGTTGAGCTACAGTCGCACTAGAGGTTAAACAATATTGTGACATTATCCTTATGATTGATTGTGAAAAGTATTGGACACAACACAAAGATCTAAAGTGTCTCTTCCATTAAGAGACAGCAGGACCATGTTTAAGAGGAGCACCCTAAACAAGCTTAGATCCTCTGACAAATGTACTTTTATAAATTAATGCAGTTAGACGCTACAAACATGTGCATGTACAATATACAGCCCCACACATCACTGTAACAAACTTGATGTATTATTCCCAAAATTCCCAAAATGAGTGGAGTCAGATAGATTACAGCACCTATGATTCAGGTTTTAAGGATGTTTCCCTAACGTTTCCATTAAGTAATAAACATTCAAAACGTGCATTTTTTTGGTTATAAAGTTTTTTTTAAATCATTCCACTAACAGCTTAACCTTTTTGATCTACATTATACAACGTTAAAAACTGTTCTACTGATGTTACTGCAAGAACACTTTGATAACTTTGAGAGAACATTCTGAGATGTTCCCTGTTAGCTCGGACTACAAAGAGCCCTCAATTACACACACACACACACACACACACACATTTGTTCTATCTACCCACCGAGAAGAAAAGCAGTTCTACCTGAGAATAAACGATTCTGAGTAATGTACCTGCTGATATTGATTTAACTTCCTCCCTGTGTTTTGGCTCAATGGCCACCTTGTTGAATCTGTAATTTGGTACAACAGCAGTCAGGCAGAAATACAATGACAGAGAGAAAGTGTGTGTGAGAGAGAGAGAGAGAGAGAGAAAGAGAGAAAGAGAGAGAGAGTTGCATAACAGTGTTATGACTACTCTGCAATAAAAGATAAAATAGTGAAACCGAGCCCTCTGATTCAACTACTGGACGGCAGCCATACGAAGACAAACCCAATCAGGCGTTTATCTCTGGCACCTGCTCCTGACATCTGTGTGTCGGTATTAGTGAACCCGACCGACCCTAAACAACTTCTTACTCTAGTGGCCAGAGTTACCACAACATCCGTACTGCAGCGTTGATACCTTCAACACAATGCTCGTCTCCAGCTAGCAGCTCTTAAATAGACCGGCCCATCACTCCAGACACAGTTCTCAAAGACAAACCTCAATGTGTGACATGTGTGTTTCTGATTGGATAGTTTTCTACAGCACCTTTAATTCACATGTCTGGAAAATGAAGGCAAAAGCATCAGAAATGACAACTATTGTTTCAGTTCATCAAACATTACAATCACATGACAAGAATTTCCTTCCGTCAGCATTCGTTTATCAATGAAAGAGTTTGTGCGTTACCTGCAGTTACTGTGTCCTTCTCTTTAGCGGCGAGCTCCTCCACCTCAGCCCTTCGCCTCAGCTCAAAGCGGCGAGAATATCCTTCCTTTGGCTTCCACAGGTCTTGCAGAAGAAGCGGCTTTTCGTTGTTCCCTAGTGCCCGAAGGCACTCGGTCCTCCACCTTCTCTCCGAACCCTCAAATCGACCAATCACGTCGCACAACACATAGCTACAGGCTGAGGCCTTGTTTAACGAGTAGCGCTCAAGCGCCTCCTTGATCAACTCTTGGGCGCTGGAACGAGGCGTGGCTAGAACGCTCTTGTAGTTAGCACCGGCGCTAATTTCATCACCAAATATCTTCAGCACACCAGGCGCCGAGGATTGGGTGGAGAGCTCAGCTGGATCGTCCCGCACCTGCTCAGGAAGGTCAGTCACAGAACGACGATCTCGATAACTCAGAGTCCGGTACAGAACCTGCGTAAAGGTGCGACTCTGGCGCTTCAGACGGTTCTTGGATGGCAGAGACATGCTGGCTGAAGAGGAACCGTAGAACATGGTGCCAGAATTTGCACTGGATAAAAAACTCCTAAAATGGAGAAAAGCATGATTCCCAACAACTGGCAACACAAAGAGCTCACAAAGCTTATGAGTAGCATTAGCATCATGACTTTACAGTAAGGAAAAGATACTCAGGCCATTACAAAATCGCGATAGGTATGACAGATAAGACCAAACTTATATGACTTATCATATAATTTAAAGGTAGGGTAGGCAATTTCGTAAAGGCTAGCAATAGCATACTAGCTTTGAAAGCATTAAAATCCCTCTCTTCTTTTAGAGCACTCTGCAAAGCCCCGCCTCCTCCAAAATATATAAATGGGGTGCACTGAGGTTTGCATATACAAAGTTAGACAGGTAAGTAGCACATGTTGTAGGACATGTATAGGATTTAATGGTTCTACACCTTCCACAGAAGATATATATTAATATAAATATATTTAGACCACTTAGTGATTGCTATCAGGATGTGAAGAGACGTTGAAGTAGCCTAGCATAAATTGTTACTCCCCTTAAATTCTTAGTTATGCTGTAAGATAACATTGTAATCAGGGGCACATCCTAAAACTTTAACTGTACAATCACAGAACTAGTGTACACACACACACACACACACACACACAGCATCAGAGAATAATGGCCCAGACAGAGACAGACAGAGACAGACAGGATGGGCAAGGCTGAATATTGTGTAGAGCAAACAGAGAGGATGATGGAAAATACTGCCTGATGGAAACAGTGAGAATAACAGCTAAGATAAAATCATTCACAACACACAACAGATCAATGGAATTAATATTACATACTAACTAATACAGTTCATTAGACAACCAGACAGATATTCATTCTCACTGTTCACAGATAGATAGATAGATAGATAGATAGATAGATAGATAGATAGATAGATAGATAGACAGACAGACTGCAGAGAGTCTCCAATGCTGCAGACATAAGAAACACCTACTAAGTCTGTATGTGTGTGTGTGTGTGTGTGTGTGTGTGTGTGAGAGAGAGAGAGAGAGAGAGAGAGAGACTGCATCAGCTAAAATCCCCACTACTCGGCAGTCTGAACGGAGACCATCTGCTCGTGCGTGAAAATACTTCACCTAGGAACGTAAAGCCTATTCACAAACTGCAGGAGCCTTTAAATAATCTATCAGCCCACAGGTACAGAGACCATCTGACGTGTGTTCTTACTGCGCGCAAACGCATTACCATACAACGTGCCAATTTAAAACAGAACATTACACGTGAATAAAGCCTTTAACCTTTATATGGAGTTTACATTATATCATTATCGGCCTAATACAACTAACGGCACTCTTCAACAAACGCACATACGTTCACAAAGTTTCATTTTTACGCTTTAGAGCACAATGCCAAAAAATCCACAAAATACAACGTTGCATGACAGATCTTACCTGTCAAACGCGTTTATCCCCCGTGTGATGAAGTGACCCTCATCTGGAGGCGTCAATGTTAACGCACGCGTCTCTCTGCGCGTCGGGCTACTGCGGGTTTCCACTGGCAACGGCGCCAGCCAACAAAGGCACCTGCTCGCGAGTCCTAATCCGCTTGTGCGTCTTAACGCGGCTCCGCCAGCAGACTCAGAGCGCTGATCCCTCACAGGACTCACGTCTGACTGCTCTTATTGACATTTGACAGTCTTTTACTTGTGCATGTGTTAAATGGCTGTACGGGCCGGTGGGATATAGTTTAGGTCCGCCCAGTCCCTGTCATGGAATGCGACAATGTGTACCTGTGCAATGAGAGTGAGCTGTCAAACACATTATTGAAGAGGTTCTCTTACGTACGCATTAGTTAGCTATACAAGTGCATTTCCCCCCATCGGAAATACACTTGCGTCTTTTTGTTTTTTAGGTTATACTCACGATCATCGCAGTAACGGGTTTAATTCCGGTGCGCTTTGGCAGTAATTTGCAGTATTTCCTTTTGCGTCAAATTCATTCACTATCGAAATCTATTACTGGTATGTTCAGAAAGGGTTACCTGCTGTATGTATTATTCAACGCGATTCTTGGGCAGTCGTCGGAGCTTTTAATTCCTTTAACCTTCTTTTATTTGCCCGTCTCCACTGGCTACACTGTGGTCTGCACGCTTCGGCGTCTGCATTCCCCCAAGCCGAGTGGAGTCGGAAAAAGCCGAAGCGGAAACCTGAAGCTCTCGGGTTTTGTTACCCCAGCCCCCTCCTGCTGTAAAAACAGGGCTATTGAATGTGTGAAACAATACGTTACACAACGGCACCAATGAGCGTCTGGGTACCAAAACCACACGTAAATAACGTGATTGCAGAAGATAAAAAATATATCGATGATATCCAACCAAGTGGCATTAATTTACAATAGTTTACTTTTAGGTAAAACATTAAACAAACATCTGGTTTATATTGTATATCAATAGATTTACAGATTAAATGTAAGGCAAAATAGTCAAGACTCTTTCTGTCTGTCAAAACCAGCAGCACGTGTCCATAACTCATGTTTTGACTTATCGACTTCACACATCCACTGAAAGCGCTCGTGAGCAGCTGGTTAATAGTGATTGTGGACGTGGTTAAGAAAATGTTATTTCTGAAATTCATGACATTTACCACTTTGGTTAGCCTGGAAAACCGAAAACATCAACAAGTAGCAACAATGAAACGTGAACGTAGAATTGTGACATCTAGTGGTGTGGAGGTGAAAGCGCCGGCTAAAAATAAGCTAATGCAGATGTTTTGTTGCTTTAATATTATTTTCTGTTGAATCAGAAAAGAACAATAAAAAATAGGAACAGTTAACATAACATTTACATATATTAAAATAAATAAAGGCCAACCATTTTTTTCTATTAGATTCTTAGATATTGATGGCCAGCAAAGAACAGAGATTAAAAAAACATAAATCTATCGTTTCAAATTGACATTTTCCTGTAGCATGACTGTATTCAATGTTAACTACAGTATGCAGTAAATATAGCTGAAATAAATATTCATGTAAATAAATGAAAAATAAATGATTGGGGTATATATATGACATCTACACGTTTGCAGATGTATTGATTATAAAGAATGACGTCAATGAACAAAACATCCCCCTTTCTCCTTTCTTTGCATTTATTCATCAACCCACAGACATACAAAATGTATCGAATGCAGGACTCATATATGATTCAGCGGGGAGGAAATTTCCTTCATTAAAAGCATTGATATGAAGTCATTTGTTCTTGAAGAATACAGACACAAAAGCTGGGCCGATACAAACATTGCAGTAAAATCACAATCACAGACACTGTCATGGGAAACGTTTTCTTTAAGCACAGTAAACCAGTGGAATGGCTGAACACACAGCACTGAACTGTTCAGAAACAAGAACCCAAGCAAGAAAAGGCACAATGACATTTACATTGAGGTCTGGGGTAAATTTCAAGTGGATTCAGATTAAATACATCACACAGTTTTCACTGAATTCAGTTTGTGCAGGCTTGATGCCTCATAATCAGAGTGAAATCAGAATTAGCTCTGGTCAAAATAAGATACATTTTTTCATAATACTACTGAAACCTAAAATGGGTGCATTGCGATGCATGTAAAATTTGAATTAATTAATTCATTTTAAAATACAGATCATAAAGGATTTTAAGGAACTTGTAGAACCAACGCAGTGCAATGTTGGCTGACTTAAGAGTTTATCAGTCAACATGTCTGATTACTGAATACAGTTCAGGACTTTCAGTCTTTCTTTACATTCAGTTGAAAGCCACTGTAAAGCTAACCGGCCCAACTCCACATGCACCACATGTTTCAGTATATTCAATGTATTGTGTAAGTTGTACTCAATTCAAGGTAAATGGAAATCAAAATGACATTGATCTCTGAGTGGCAGTAACAGCTGTATCACAGAGTGTGAGTGTAAACTGCATTTAAGACATTAAACAAAGACAATACAGAGACAAAAACACAGTCTCAAAACCTACACAACAAACAAACAAACAAAACACAATCATTAAAGTTATAATGCAATCATAGTTTATAAATAATGTAAAAACATCAAAACATGGAGCTTTAGGTATTTCACATGGACAACTGAACAATACAAACTCAGCAACTGTTTCTTAACATTAATGATATGACAATAACTACTGTAGGTTAAAATCATGAGAAATAAAATGCTTATGGGCTTCTATAATATCACCAGTGTAATTAGGACAGTGTTTGCTAAGCAACAAAAGAGAAAGAGAGAGAGAGAGAGAGAGAGAGAGAGAGATTAGAAGCTATTTCTAACAAACTGAAACCTCATTAATTTTGGTCCCCCAGAAACACGTATCATTATCTTAACTTGACATCACACTCGGCTCTTGAATGAAAGCCTCAGGAGAACGAAAAAAAACAGAGGACGGATTTGCAGAAAATGTCGATCGAATCATACACCCTGTTCATTGTTTACTCCACTGAAGTGGACGTAACATTTAGAACATCTTAACAATTGTAATAGCACATCATAATCAAAAAAACAATTAAAATTATTCATGGTACAGTATAGTTAACCTGACGTTTATATTAGACGGCTGTCTGCCAATAATATGCTATTAAACGACTAAAGCAAGAATATATACAGCTGTTTTAATTTCCAGATGAAACCTCAGTGCCTATATATACATATATTGATATATATATATATATATATATATATATAAAAATTTAAAAATCCAGTTAACCAAAAATCACTAATGCATCTACTGAAATTGAAGTCTCGACACATCGGTATAAACATTACAATGCATTTGTAACACTGACTGTGTTACACAGATCACATGACAAATGAACCACTTTTCTACAAACACATTCTCTATTCATAATTCGTAAATAATACTTTGTTTCAGATGTAAACAATAATACACATAAAAATTGTTACGTTACATTAGATCCAGTTACTATTAAGAGATTTATGTGATTCTTACCTAAAGGCCATACAATTGTAAATATGTGTTTAATAGATTTTATATTACTTTACTTTGTAAAAGTATCTCTGTAAAACTTTACTTGACACTTCATTTGTGCCAACCAACCTGCTGATTTGCCCTGATTACAAATTTCTTGTAATTTAGCTAAAATATTTGAAGCTATCCACAATTTTCAAGTTTATTTTAAAAGTTAAACAGTTACTAAACTGCGTATGGCCTGATAGCACAACAAACATGGAATGTTTCAGAAATATAATGGCACCACCCAATGAGAAAACCCTGAGACCAGAAGCTTTGGCTGATTGGTCCAATAAAACAGATGATTAATGGACAGACTTTCAGTGATGACCAGTGATAAAGCGATGACAAAACTAAAACCAATATTATCACAGAATTATGTTCAACAGCGGCTGAAAGGTTCCATGTCTAGAACTAAAAGGAACAGTCCACTAAAAATTAAAATTTGGTTATCATTTAATCACACTTTTGTTTTTCTAAGTCTGTGTGCTTTTCTTTCTTTGGTGAAACACAAAAGAGGATCATCAAATATGTTGATGGAAATTTGGGGAGTGGACTGGCCCTGTCCCCATCCATTTTTAAAGAAAATCTGTCTTCCGCAGAAGAAAGAAACACATACAGGAAAAACATTTGTCTGGAACAAAATGGCAGTCAGTGAATTACGTCTATCAGTTCATGATTTGTGTAAACTATCCCTTTAACCACTCTCAAAATAATCTGAGGTGAATCTAAGTAAGAGACTTTGAATTCAGTCCCTCAGTATTCTCTCAAATACCTTAAATGATGAAGGCAAAAGCTGACTGTTTTCAGTAAGTCTGTGTTTTTTAACCCATACCCATGAAGCAAATATCCAACATAGCTTTTAATTGATGTTAAATGAAGTATAACAAAGTTAAAAACCTTTCAAATAGTTTCCCCACACAATCATTACCGGTTTATTATGGCATGGGTCAAAAAGCACAAAATCATTTACGCCATTAGATCAGAAACCTTCTCCAGAAACATCTTTTCCTAGACTTTGTCATTAAGCACTTGTGGCATTTCCCAAAGACACGACACATTTAAAAATGCAACAAAGTATTGTATAGTATACAATATTACACTATAGCTAGCCTGGACAATTGTTACTTTCTGGACTGTATAGTAATACAAAACGCATTCATCTTTCAGAAATAAGAATATTTCCCTATTGGCAGTGGTAGAAGATAGACGTAATAATTAGTTTAAAAATACTACAGAAATACCGTTCAGCTGTGGTCAGGTAAATGCTGTCCAGCAGGAGTGCTTTCACAAACATGTGGCAGTGATTTGACGTTTGCTCAGAACCTCTACAAAAATTGTAAACTTTGATTGGATTTTTCAGTAGACTCTTCCAGAAATGTTCGTGTTCCGGATCCCTTATTGGTCTGGAGTGCACACGACGTCGGGTCCAAAATGACCCCTGCTGTCTGTTGTTTCACAAAGGCTAGTTGCAATTTCTGTTGTATTTCTGTGCTAGTTATACACCTATTGATAAGTGACAAGAATTACATCAGTCAAAGAGAAGAAAACCTGGTCATTTGTGAATTTAATACTGTTTGTCTATCATTACTAAACTCCTTCTTGTTTTAGTTAGTGGAAAATAAATATGCAAATGATTTCGTGGGTGGGTGCATGCATATGAGTCACCGGGCCGTACTGGTGGGTTGATTGACAGGTGTGTACAGGTACTTCCAGATGGCGTAGTAATGGACGCCTGCTCCCATGGCAACGAAGAGATGCCATATAGCATGTGCAAAAGGAACTATTCCGTCGCTTTTAAAGAACACCGTGCCCAACAAATAACACCCTCCACCAATCAGCAGCTCGCACAGACCTGACCTGTCTGCCTGCAGAGGAAGCAGACCGGAGAAATGACTTTCTGGATGTCAGCCATGATTTTTTTTAGTGTAAGGTGTACATTTGTTTACCATAGAAAGCATGACGAGGGCTGGAAAAACTCCCATAGTTACATAACAGATCAGCTCAATAACTTTAAACCTAAAACACAGAGAACATGTGAAACATTCACTTTGACTATACAGGAAAATCTCTCATCATTAAAGCGACGGTTCACTCAAAAATAAACATTCTTCCATCCTCTACTCACCCTCATGTCATTCCAAACCGGTATGACTTTCTTGCTTATGAGAAATATGAGGAAGAGAACCCTAACCCATTGACTTCCATTGTATGAACACAAAACCACTGACACATGTCTCACAATATCTTCTTTTCACCCAGATATTTTTATTTATGGGGTGAACTATCCCTTGAAGGTCAAAAACATTTCCTTATATAAATCACAGTACTTTTACAGAAAGACTAACAGTCTTGACATTTGGTTGGCTTGGTACACACCATCTAGACCACACATGCACTCACCTCTCATGAAAGAAAAACACATAGGCAGTTCCACCTGAAGCCATCACCCAGACAACCCAACGCATGTGGGCGGCCCACGGTCCGAGCTCTCGCAGAGTCAGCCTGTCAGAGATCCATTACACTTTAATGAACAGTACTTTAAACATCCAAATAACTTGGTAAGTACACTAGTGGGCTTAAGTTTGATTCTTGTGTAATACAAATAATAATAGATAAATGTAAACTCTGAATTCACTGTCACTTTGGATTTGAGTCTTTTAAATGAATAAATGTGAATGTAAAATTAAAACTTAGAACTTAAGACACTGCAACTTGATAACAAGAAACGCTAAGTTAAGAGTTAAGACAACTGCACCAATAAAACTTTTTTTTACTTTTAATTTGTCAAGCCAAGTAGAATATATTAGTTACTATTAGGTTGCCGACTAACATCGTTCAATATTCAATAAGAATTTATTTGAATTTACAAATTATTACAATTCATAATTACAAAGTATTCTTTACTACCTCGAATTGCCACGTCAATTCAAATGTAATTCTAATTCTGAATTGCAATTTAAAAGTCAATCCCAATTTAATTCTTAATGTAGTAATCTAACTGTAGACATTGTAAATTGAGACGGTCAGAATTAGTTTTCTAGATTTCTCTAGATCTGCTTCAAAACACATTGTGCTCACCAAGGTGTGTATGAAGCAGCAATGAAGAAGTAGATCACCATCCTGTCGCACATGTGGAAACAGTGTTCGACTGATCTAGAATCAGGAGTAACATTTGTACAGATCACATCTCTAAAGGTACATTAAGAGTGTCAAGCTGGTTTCAGAGCTTGAGAATCAAACAGCTTTTTACCGCAGATGACTTTTCTTCCAGGAGATTGTATGAAACACTGTGGATATGATAAACAGGCTGGATAGCCCCGCCCCATAGAGCCATGCTGAAATCTCTTCCCAATGGTCATCAGACAGGAAGTACAGCAAGACCCCGCCCACAATGCTGGGAATGATCCAGAGCTATGAAACACAAAAGAGGCTCGTCAATGTGTACACCATATAGTATTTGTTGTGAACCATAAAAAATCCTTTATCATACGTGTCAAAGCAAAGACATATATCATTTCATATATTTCATGCACACACAACTCACCGCATGTGTGGCACAGTTAGCAACATGTTCATATTCTGTTGGCTGGTATCGCTTATTAGATGGTGCACGATTGTTCATAAATCTAAAAAATAAAAGTTCAGAAACATACAGTGAGTTGTGTACAAGCTTATCCAGTTAATATAACATATAACATATGGCCTTAAGCAACTCATTTAATTTTATTTCTAGTCGTACTGATTTAGTTCATTAAAGTTTAATTTTGTTTGATAGCACCAAACAAAATTACAATGGTTTTATTTGAGCAGCACAGCTGTGCCGGACGTATAACAATATTGGCTTGGGAGTTTGGGACAGAAGTGTGTGCTGATTCCAGTTGTGATGTAAATATGTGAGATATGTGTAAATATGTGAGAGTGTATCACACACAGAATTAGTCAGTAATCAAAAGACTAATTTAAGGATGTAATCGTAACTTTTTAAATTAAAAATAAACACTGATCAGCGACATCATCTTATATCTGTGCATCCCTAAAGCATTTCTCTCTCTGTGCGTTAGTGTTCAGATATAAATCTGAAATATATTTTTCAAATATGAGCATTATTTTATTGGTTGTGTTTTATTAGTTGTGTATTATTTACTGACACTTGTAATCACTGTGTAGGTCAAACGACCGTGCGATTGATGATAACTTTTGCAGTTGTCTGGCAGCGACTGGTAACCGTGAACAACCAGCAGCTAGAGTCTTTCATCTTTTACACACAACCCTGCACAGTGCTGATGTCACTGTTGGCATGGTAACTTATGAGACTGTGACGGAATAAGAATGAGACCATTTACCACAGAAGTGAGACATTGAAACTCAGTGTATGGTAAAAATATATGCTGACTGAACAGTTGTAGCTGTGGGTTTTGCTGTCACGTTGAGGAACTTGCAAATGAGATGCGAACAGAACACTGTGTCCAACTAATTCATTACAGTAAAGTATCTGCACATTATTTATGACCATGATTGCTCTAAATGTCACGTTGCATACGGGCATCCATTCATAAGTGCTGCAGGACTTATATTTGCCACGACAAGAGGAATACAGTGCAGCTGTGTGGACAACATCTGACACACAGCAGTATTGCACTTAACAATACAAACTGAAACCCATTAGATCCCACAAAATATAACAGAGAACAGCAAACTCACAGTATTTCAATATTAGAAGGAAAGAGGGAAGAGAACATTAGCATTCAAAAACATTAGCATCAAGTTTCCTATTTTAACTGTCATTAAAGGATTCAGCTATCCAAAAACACACGTGACCTCCATTTGAGCTCTTTGTTACTGTGTAAGAGAATTCATCGAGTTCTTTCATGTTTTGTATCTCAGACTCCAGACTGAGATAATAATAAATAATATCATGCTGAAGTGTCGTTTTTAATAGCCGCCTAGTTATGGACATAACCAGCATGTGTCCTCTTTTTTTATTGCTGGTAAATAACACGGCCTACAGTTGTTCTAGTGCTCATATAGTGATCACACACACAAACAACTCATTCTCCGAAGCTCAAGCACAACAAGCAATTCATCTTTAAAAATGCATTTAATATTTTGTTCAAACAATGTTTAATAATTGGATCTACAGTATATTACATTTAGCCTGTGCGACATCACTCATAAGATGTGCTTCCATAAACCGCTACATGCGGCCAGTGATAGAGGCCAAGAACCGAACTGATGCAGATGTAAGTGCTCGTATACGGTAGCGGAACACTAAGTAGTCTTATAGGATCCTGTTTCACTAGACTTACGTTTATAGTCAAATCTGACCATTTGTTTGAGCATCCCTGCAAACAATTTTGGTTCCCTGAACGCTATTTTATAGCGTTAAAGACAACGTTATTATTTGCTTCCCAAAAAATAACAATCCAAACGGGAACCAAATACTAACGTCGGGGGAACGTTGTGCGTGTTTGCTGGGATCGCATCAAAAGCAGCACCGTCTTCATAGCTGATACCACTCCCACACACATCAGCCTGAGCAGAGATCGCGTTATACCGAACCATCGATCACACGACATACACCGTGTGAACGTTTAACCTGCATTAAACTATCTTAAACCCACCAAAACAAACCGAATAACGTATCGCTTTTCTGTGTGAGGCGTGGGTGTCAACACAAAAGCCAGATGAAAACGGACAGAAAACGACAGTCTTTACATAGCGCGTTATGCACGGAACGGAAAACCGTGCGTGTGATGCGCGTCGTTATTTACCGTGGAGCGGTGCGCGGTTACTTACCTTACAAGTCTCATTTAAAAAGCGTAAAGCCCAACAGTTGCGCACGTACAGAAGAATGATGGCGAGTCAACGCAGACGTACAGCTCGTCTTTCCCGATACACGTATCGATTAAACAAATCATTTGTGTGCAGAAATACGGGACGCGTCGTTCATCGCAAGCTACAATCCGGAAGTCGGAGCGCGTAACGGTATCAGAGGCGACGGGTCTTCCTGCTGCAACATCTGCGCGAGATGAGGCGTACAAACGCAGAAGCGTCTGTTAAACGCATTACAGCCTCATGTTCACAACACTGTTGCATGCTGGCCCAAACCACTTACAGCTAAATGTGTTCCGTTTACGGATGTCTGTTTGCTCACTATTGTATTTGCAGCGGACCTTTAACGTTTATGGTCTGTTGTCCTAGTTTTTGTCCTAGTATTTTCAAAACTTGGATAACAGAAAATCGCATGCGGGCCACACAAAGCAGCTCTAGTTACAGCAATACCACAAACTAGTAATTTTAATTAAACCTAGTACTCCTGCAGTTCTACTGGCAGGTTCAATTCCCGGTGGGGACACATTAAAGTATAGCTTGAATGCATTGCAATTTGCTTTGGGTAACTGCCAAAGAATGTAAAAAAAAAATTACCACCACAATGAAATAGATGTTTTGCGTTTTTATTGAATATACAATGTTAGTATTTTATCAACTAAAAACCATCAGTTTACTCCGTGCCGAATAAACACTCATTCACCATCAACTCCAGTAGTATCCATGTAAAAGAGGAACAGCTTGTGGAATCGGACCTGCAGCCACTCCGTAAAACAGCCTAATGAATCTCACATCTGCAAAAAAAACAAGACATGAGGATACAGTGTGTGATTTTATTTTATTCCCCCAGACACGGGTCAAAAAAATTATGCTCAGGGAGAGAGTTTCCGATCAGACCCACTGACCATGGATCAGAATAATAAACTGTTTCTCATCACTGCAAACTACTGTATTAAAATGGATCCCCTCTACTACTACTACTAAAATAGACTCACCTCTTCCGCTCACATCTCTGGAAGGGAGAACTCAAACTGCCATCTTCAGTCAAATCTGGTTGGAAAACAGAACAGAAGTTAAATACGTGCAGCTTGTAAACTTAAAGTCAATAAACGTGTTTGCAGGAGCCTCAGTGTGTGCTTCCGAATCAACCGCTGAAGTACAGCGTTCATACGAGGTGTCAGAAAAAATTTAAATCATCAGCGGCTCAAATTAAACACTGTAGAAACATCTAGTGTTATAATACCTGATGAAAAGTCACAGGAAGTGCACATTTCACCACGTGCTGAAGTTACATCGTGCACATTTGTCATCGACGCGCACGTGCGCCGGCGCCCTCACCCAAACCCACGTGCTTCTGCGCGCGCATCACGGCGTACGCTGGAGAATCTAGAAGCATAAAGTAAACAGACGGCACAGATAAGACGTATATAAACTCACTTTTGCGAATACATGCAATACTTAATTACAATTATAACCCAGTTTAGACGTTCAACATCTTAACGTAATAGATTAAACCGATTAACTTAAACATCAGTTGCTTATTAACATTTGTTCACCGCAAATAGTTAAATGCTCTCAGAGAAATGGTAAAAAAGAAAACTTACAGGTTTGCAACGTGATGCCTTTCTGACGGGCTGATCATCTCGCACAGAAAACCCGCATACAAAGAGAAAGACAAGCGGCGTGTCATGGTATTTATAAGGGCTCTTCTTTGTGACGTCCAGCGGCGTTTAAAAACACATGTCGAAACTCATGCATGCCCTCTGCTGGTTGATTTCAGTCATTTATTTAAAAAATCTGTATAAATAGAATTTTTTACCTAATGGAATTTCTTCAGTAATTGTGGAGAAATTAAAATGTGGATTAACAGCTATAATTATACAAATAGTTATTGGAGTAATGACCAATGTTGTTCATAATCACTAATTATTAACTAAATGTTATTTTATTTCACAGCATTAATAACTAAAACGGTTATTAACCGGTTAATAAAAACGGGACTTAAACGGTTTTATATTTCATGCTTTTATATTTCATGTCACGAGCGAAGTCTGATTGTTCCTTCACAACGAGACACTACACTTCACTACCAGATCTCTCTCCAAGACGTTTACCTATTCTGGAACGAACTCCCAGTCTCCATCCGATCTGCTGAGATCATCATAACCTTCAAGAAACCGAAAACACAATGAGTTGCTATGGAAGGAAGCAACTTCTTACCAGCTAACTTTAAAAACAGTGTTTACACTGACAAAAAAAACTATCCGTATTATCCGAATATTAAAAATGTACATAAAGACTAAATGGTAAAATTAGAGAAGCAACATGAGCTAAAATCAGATGAGAATGATTGTGCATGTGCATATTCAAACGCAACCTTATATGAAATGACATTATATCACAGAAGGTTGGAAATGAAAGGAAGCAGCAGTACTGATGTTCTCCACTGGAGATGCCAAATGCCATGAGAAAACAGTTACAATAATTTAGAGAAAAAGTTACAAGTTATTTGTTTTAAACATTTGGGGGTTGATTGGTTGATAACATGTTTCCCCAATCCCTCCCTCCCTATCTACATTTCTTACTAAACATCACTCTGTCGTTATTCCATTAAAATTGGTTCGATGTTTTAGACTTCACACTGCACTGTTCGGACCTTCCCCTGGACAGCACGTCTACATGTTAGTGCGGACTCGTGAACAGTATTACCGTTAGCTAGCTAAAGGCAAAAAGTTCAGGAAATGTCATTTATGGCAGACAGCGAAAAACTCAATTGCTTCAGTTTGCAAAGAGTGAACAAATACCTTTAAATAAATAAACTGGATACTATTAGCTATTTTAGACGATAAATGTCCTTAGATATTGCTGACATTGAATGCATTACCGCAGGCTCAGTGAAGTGAAGAGCATGTTTGGATCTGCCATGGGCCGTCCTTAGGTAAAAAAAACAGGCCCATCACTATAGTAACAGATACAGGTTTAACATGCTGTTTGAATTACATCAGAAATAAACAGTAAATACAGGGTCTCAATCTAGTAGTCAGGCCACTGATCAGATCACTGAAAAGTTTGCTTCCTGAAAATTCCCAAAATGCAATGCAAAAAACATGGAGAACTGATCCTCATTATTTTCTTTTATTTGAAAATTTTCTGAAGCCAACAAACATCATGGTAACATGTTAGAAGTTTTGAAAAGACATACCTCTTTTATATATCCTGCACTTAAATCATGTGCGTAACTGCTAATGATGGTGAAGCGTTTGTAGCTTCTCCTTACAGCAGGTGTTGAGAATTTAAAACTTGTCATTCACGTTAAGAAAATAACTCTGCTAGTAGCTTTTATCTTATTTTTAAAAAACAGATTTTATTTTTCAAATACAGATTTTATTTTACAGATACAGGTGACAGAGAAGCAAAAGTTATAGACTGCAGCTTTAAACACTTATCTACTCAGTGCTGACTATCATAATATATATAGTCAAATCTATTACATTAAGGGAATAGATAATATTGTTTTATATAGCACTATAATTATTCCAACAAAGATCATTTACATCTTATTTAGATTGTTTACCTAATTATCCCCATCCCGGTTTTACAAGCACATGTAATTATTTTAAACAACCATTTAAATTCTACATTATACTGAGAAATATAACACCATTAAAAAAGTAAAATCAAATACTAAACATTACATTGGATATTGGTTATGAATGTCATAAATCAAACATGAATACATAGCATCTGAAGAAAAACGTATGTGGGATAAAGGGAAAGGAGGGAAAATGTCAAACATGCCGGAAAATGTATATAAATGTTACAGATGAAGGATGTCGCCTCCCTAATCTGTCTGTGATAGACATTCCTCAGATGTTTACATTTGTATTGCTCTTAGCACGTAATCTATCATTGGCTATATTCACCAGATCAGTAAGTGCCCTCAGAACCAGAACATCAACATCATCGTTCGTGTCAATTTCCTCATGATAGTTCTTCACACAGAAGATCTGGCTCACTGGGATACCCACAAGATTACTGCACTCCTCCATCTGAAGAAAAACACATTCTAAATGTCTGACATTTGTGGGATTGTGATAAATGACAGGAAGATGTTAGAAAGTCATGCAGTAATTCATCATCAGCTTTTTTTTTAGCTAAACACTGTAAACACTGTTGTTTTTGGCAGAATCTTTTTGGGGCTTTTTCAATCACAAAATCTCAGGCACTATTCACTGCCATTATTAAGCAAGGAAGAGCCAGGATATTATTTAGTCAAACACATTTA
>JAZGTI010007230.1:0-22018 GCA_036877585.1 Botia kubotai | reverse complement strand
GACAGATGAAGTCAGTAACCGCGCTGTTTATTGCACACACATTTGACACTGTGAAATTTTTAAAATAGAAACAAGGTCTCTCAAGATGTATTCCTTACCTAAAAATGCTTATCAATGGAAAGAAGAGATGAATTATATCGCAAATTCGGTATATAGATCCACAAACTCCATGAGCTCTCTCTCTCTCTCTCTCTCTCTCTCTCTGGTGATTTATTTGCCTCAGTTCTAATATTTGTCAGCACTCTGTTTTCTCCTCCTTGTCTAAATGTCATCCCTTCTTCGAAGACAATATGGAGAAAGAGAAAGAGGGAGCAGGGCAGAGGGAGGAAGGGAGGAGGGGGGATACTCGTAAAAAGAGCAACAAAAGTTTGGGAAAATTAAACATTAGGTAAGACACGTTCACACAGTGGCTGTTTCAGGACAGGTTTGTGCACCCTTCCCCTGCTGTGTTCTATCTATCCGGTTATTTATTGTTAAGGCACATATTTCTCTTTCAATTTCCGTTGGCTTACAAGCAGAACTCTTTTGTGAGGGTCTCGGGATTTAGGGGCAACATTTTCTGATGCACCCTTGACTGATACTAGGTAACAGATGCTAAAGTCCTATATATTCGTAAAGGAACCCCCCTCCTTCTCTCTCTCTCTCCCTCTCTTCCTCACGTACACTCTTATTTGCAGATTCACAGATGTATGCATTTAAACAGTGATTTGGCACTTGTCTTTTGGTCACTTGCCCTCTTTTTTGACGCACGCACAAATACAAACACAGTCAGCATTTGCATAATCCCACGAGTTGAAGGAACCGTCCCTGAGGACTCAGCTGTTGTCATTAGACAGAGGTCACATATTACGTCCAGAGTAAATTGGACAATGAGTGCAAGCTCATCCCTCAATGTTAATGTACTATGGTCCAAACCTAAGCCCTCCCCTCCCTCATGTCTCCAACCCTCCCACCCTTTATTCATCACTCCTTTATAACCCCACAACCATCACTTTATCCACACTTAGCTGTTTTTTTAAACTGTGGAGGACAAACTGGATTATGGAATTATAAATTGGAAACTTTTGTTCCCAAACTGATGCAGATCTGATCAGAGTGGAAGTGTTTTGCTAGAATCTTTTGGATCAGAACCTTTTGGCGTTTTATTTAGCTGGGACCAGAAAACTACTTAGAGAATCAGAGGAGATTGTGCGTAATAATGCAATTCTAATCATTTAGCTATATAATACGTTTTGTTTTACCTGTTTTGATTAGTTTACTCAAACCAAAGAGATGATGCAAGATTTTTGATTTTTTTTTTTATTAAAATGATATAAGATGAACATCTCTCTCTCTGTGACAATAAGATCACAACTCAGAGGGATTTTAACTTTAAAACAAAAGTGGGAATAATTACAGTAGATCAGACTGATGATAAATTGGGATTGGGAGATAGATGTGTGTGATTTGAGTGCTTCATCGCCCGGAATATTTTGGATTCTTTCTGGACCTCAAAGTGGTAAATATGTATACTTATCTTTTGAAATGCATACTGATTGGCTGAGAATTATTCATTAGATTTAAAAATATCAGCTTAAAAATACTGATTGACTGTCCTTAATGTTAATATTGACTTTATATTGACTGTGTCATTTAATTGTGCTTATAAATATATTCTGCTAACCGTCATTTACTGTAAATATTTTTTTGCTATGCTTTCACCCAACCTTTCAAGACCAAAAATTAAGTACAACTGGTTCATGTTACAATTTGTTGTTTTAGAATACAAAATTCTGAGGAATTCAACTGTAACAAACACAAATTTCCTGTTTGTTGATTTTGACAGATATGAGGGGAACAACCCCAATATAACAGGTTCAGATACAGTCACACTACAGGAAACAGACAGACAAGCACTAATTCAGACGCAGACAGGTAGACAGACAGACAGACAATCTGATGCCCACTGTCTTCTCTGTGACTCTCACGGGACGACTCCTCCTGCTGTTGCTATGGGCAACCCACCTCACCATGGCAACCAACTGGCTGTAAGTTGGCTTGTGTGAAAGCGCTTGTTTGCCATAACTTGTAAAAGATAGTGACATGGTTCTTTCTCACACTTTGTTTATTTTGTACGTTTCCTCTCTAGTATCTTTTACTTATTTACTTCATACTGCTGTTCTTTTTATTCACACCTATATCCCAACATAAAAAAAGTATATTTTTATATGTGCATAATGTTTTGACATGTATTATATTTTTCTGTCTTGTAACTGTGTCATTCTCTATCAGTTCTTCTCTTATTATGTGACTCTCTGCAGCTCTCTGGCACGTTTGCCACGCTCGCGTCCTGTGTCTGGTGCAGAACCATGTGGCCGTCTGAGGGGACTGACACCGGGCCAAGTTGGGGTGTGCCGGGCACGGGGGGAGGTCATGGAGTCTGTGCGAAAGGCTGCAGAGATGATCATTGAGGAGGTGAGAAAGCCAACACAATGACTCATACATTTTTGTGTGCATTCTGCCACTTATTTACTTTATGGTTTTCTGATTATTCTAAGAACTAAAGAATTAACCCGTCAGAAACCAGCCATCACATCTAAATTTCAAATAACAAAAATACCTCATAGAGAGGATCACTTGTCAAATATTGTTTTTTTTTTGTGTTGACATACTTCCTGTTTAAACAGGAAGTTCAGACAGGGCATTTTGTATTGCTTGTTTTTAAAATAGCCAATGAGCTTCAGTTACATCACAGCCATCAACCCTGATTTGCTATTTGCTAGCCAATTGTAGGTGGAAGGGACATTTGTGCTTAAATTTTTAAATAGTATATATATATATATATATATATATATGCTAAAAGCTCGTTTTTTGTAGTACAATACCATATAGATAACAAAATATGAGAAATATGGACTAAAGATCACAAAACTTTAACAGTTTTTATTACCAGTTTTGATCTAACAATGTCTACAGATTCTACACATATAAACTCTTTTGTCTGATTGTGTTGTGTTTCTGTCACAACAGTGCCAACATCAGTTCAGAAATCGGCGCTGGAATTGTTCCACCACCCCACGCGGGATTAATGTGTTTGGACGAGTCATGAACCAAGGTTACAACATGACAACGCATTGCATTATGGGATTGCTTTATGATACAACTATAAAACTGTAATATTGCAGTCATGATTCACAGTTGTGGAGTATACTGAACTAACAGTGCTTCTAATGTGATTTATAACAGTATCAACAACAACAACAACAAAAAGATTAAAGATAAGGCACATTTTCAATTGTTTATTGATTATTGATCATTTATCAGGGACCATGAACCTCAAATTCAAACCCTAACCATCTCACAAATCCTTTATATCAGTTTTTATATCAGGTCTATACCAGCTAACAAGAAACATTCTCAAAATATTGGCTAATGTTCTCTAAAGGTTCTCTCAATGTTATTTAAAAAAGTCCTTGCAGTAGTGTTACCTGTCATTGTTATGTGTCATTGTATAATGTTAGCATAAAAACGTTATTCCTAAATTGTTAGTGGAAGTTTTTAAAAACATTTAGTCAAGCAATACTTTTAAAACCTTTAATACAAAATCTTGGACAAAACTGAACATGGAAACTTCATGGAAACGTAAAGGAAATGTTCCTACAACCTAAAATTGTTCGCTGGGATGCGCTTTCCTCAGGCACCCGTGAGGCAGCCTTCGTCCATGCTCTTTCATCAGCAGCAGTTGCCGCGGCTGTGACTCGGGCCTGTAGCAGAGGAGAGCTGGAAAAGTGTGGCTGTGACCGGAAGGTCAGAGGGGTCAGCCCAGAGGGTGGGTACTGAAACGCCCTAATAACTAACCCACCAAACATAGTCACACATATACCAATCTCTGCTCCCCCCCCCCGGCCCCCAGGTTTTCAGTGGTCAGGCTGTTCCGATAATCTGTCGTATGGTGTTGCATTCTCTCAAACCTTTGTGGATGAGCCGGAGAAAGCTAAGGGCATGTCATCAGGACGGCCGCTGATGAACATTCACAATAACGAAGCTGGACGGAAGGCAAGAGATGTTTCACTTACTGATGTCAGAACTCTCAGTGTGGTCTGGTTCTCACGATGGCCTCTTTCCTCAGGCGATTCTCCATAACATGCAGGTGGAGTGTAAGTGTCATGGCGTGTCTGGGTCATGTGAGCTCAAAACCTGTTGGAAGGTCATGCCTCCGTTCCGCAGGGTTGGTGCGGTGCTGAAAGAACGCTTTGATGGAGCCACGGAGGTACGATATTTAAGCAACCAATGAGCGTGCGATCACATGACCTCCTATATTGGCACTGAAGGAGGGTTGGGTACGAATGGGTCATAGAAAAATACATTAAGCCTCCTTTTAAATTGATGTTTCATGTATGTTTCAGTTGACTGATTTGGTATTGACACTCAAAATATGCAGTGATGCAGATTGCAGATGCAATAAATTGGTGGATCTAATGATGTGAGAACATCAAGTGTCATTTATCCTTTCTGCTCAGGTACGACTCACACGTGTGGGTTCTCGCACAGCTCTTCTCCCAAGAGACCCCCAGGTGAAGCCACCAGCCACACGGGACCTGGTTTATTTGGCTTCCTCACCAGATTTCTGCCGTTTAGACCCGGATAATGGCATCCCTGGTACTGCAGGACGACGTTGTAATGGTAAAATTGCAGAACAGAATCACTGCCCACGCAGAAAACACACACGGATTTCACATGTACAAAAACATGTGACCACACGCGAAAAACATTCTTTGATGTTCTGCTATTTCTGTATAATTGATGGTTCTGATCCTTCAGATTTTGCACTTATCCTTTACTCTCCCCAAAAACACTGTTTCATGTCCTCTGCTGTTTGAAGGAACCTCAAGGTTAGCGCCAGATGGTTGTGAGCTGTTGTGTTGTGGTCCGGGGTTTCGCGCAGGTCGAGCAGAGGTGGTCCAGCGCTGCTCGTGTAAGTTCTCCTGGTGCTGCTCAGTTCGCTGCCAGCAGTGTAAAAACACGGTGCTCATACACACCTGCCGAGAATGAGGCACACCTGGAAAAAACCCTCCATACAAAACATGCATCAAGTCCTCAACTTCCTGTTAGGCAGAGCTTCTTCGCAAAATAGATCCCTAAATACTTATACAAATAAAAATTGGCTACTATTAGTGATAATGTTTTATTCCAGTAGAGCAGATGTTCCTTGTATATAATCACTTTCATTATTCTCCATGTGAAATTGTGTTTATTTTAACGTTGGTGGGTGTGAACTACAGAAGAATGTTCATTTCTTAACGTTTTGAAAACGTTACAGAATTTACAAAGCAGTTTAACGTGGACAAAGTTAGGAGTCAATAAACGTGTTCGGATTAGCAGAGTCAATCCAGTTCATTTCAAAGTAGACTGCATGTGTTAATTATGACAGCAAGGAAACAAGGTAGGATGGCAAAATCTGGCTATATATTCAGTGATCAGTGTGTAAATAACATTCTTCTAATACAGCACTGAATTCACTTCCTTAAACACTCATGTATACATGAAATACAAACCATTAACCACACTGATCAGACAATGCTCTTAAAGCTGATGTAAACCCTGAAATAACAGCAGGAAAATAATGTTAGTGTGTTTATGCCTTCAGATTATAGTGTTAAATCCTAATGTAGAGTTCCTCTCTCTCCATTTACTGTATTTGTGTTTACTTTTCAGTTTTGCAGATTGTATTTATTTGAGTTTATCATGCCTGGATGGCAAATTCCACCTGCATACTCTCTAGCGTCATTCATTAGCTGTATGCTTGTTTTGGCTTGCCCTGTTGCATAGAAAGTCATTTATTACCAGCTTCTCATTTTCTATAACCGATACTGTCGTGTAAAATAAAGTTTCACACTCCAAATGTAGAAAGTGGTTTGTTAATTACAGCTAAAGATGTTTTTAATTAAATCATATGTACATGTTTGTCTGCTGGTACACACACACCAAACAATGCAAAACAAAAATCATGTGTCAGTCATCACTTTTATTACAAATATAGTGAGATTCCAAACACCGCAGATCTTGACTAAAACAGGCCACATCTGAATCCACCATCATCCTCCTCTTTACTCTCACGACTGTTAAGATCGGTTATTCAAAATATTACATTTTAAATTGTTATTTTATTAATAAACCACAATCAAATGGTACTCTAGCGGAAAAAATAAAATAGTCATTTAAAAAAAACTCAAGTTTCAAAATGCATCACCACTAAATTCATTCACCCAAGAGAAAAACAGTAATACATTTAATACATCATACTCAAGTCAAAACAAGATGGAAAACGATCTAAATTGGAGTTTTCTAACTCGCCAGCAGAGGGCGCTGCGTGGCTCGAGAGTAAATGCACTTACGAGAGATTCTAGGAGCATGAACCACAGAAGAAGAAAACAGTATGGCTCATATAGGAAGAGACGAACTAAGACTCTGCTGGCTCACACATAACGTCCAAAACTCCCCTAAACCTTTTCTTAAAAAACTAACGCAGGTCATTTGGGAGAGGATGCGGCCATAGAAAGTCTGCTTTATATCATAACACTCTGATCCAAAGAAAACCGTTTAACAAACTAGTTTTCAAACCATTGTTAAAATATTTAAAATCGTTATTATGTTTATTTCATCTCAATGCCATTGTCAGTGATTAGAGCTAATAGAATGCCCAAACCAATCACATAAGCTTGCTTTTGTGCCAGATCCAGTCCAGTCCAGTCCAGTCTAAAACTTAAGATCTAAACAGTTGTACCACATATGGGACAGAACCTGTCTATAGGTGTAAGTCTAGAATGCCAGAACTAAACTTTAAAATCTAAAAAACCGACTACAGAATACAACGAAAGGCATTTTTTAATCACTTATTGCCTGCAAAGATTTTGCGTTGCTGCCAAAATGCTACTATTGAACAGATCAAAAACAGCTGAAAACAGCTTACTGCACACGCACACACGATCCACAGGTTTAAAAACAAGTAGCTGAGCCCTGCAGAAGCACTTATCAGAGCACTCAGCATGTTCTGCTTTACACTTTTTGAAATGTGCCGTTTATAGACATTGTGTGTTAACCACCCTTGTGCGGCTTTGTGCGAAGTGTGTGACAAATCCAGTGTGCTTGTCCAGCGTTCAGAAATGTAAGCATCTTAAATCATTCGTTATTGATGGTGATCAGAAACCCGAAGTGTTTAATTATCGAATCTCATGTATTTGGGCACTTGACACACTTTTCTAGATAATCACATGAAACTGTGGCGTAATAAACATTTATAGCACTGAAGTGGATTTATATGTTGTTCTGTAAGACACGTGCATAAAGTGCACCTGTATCTTTTATCGTTGTTGATTTCAGGGTGCTCTGATTTCTTCTGTTGTTTGTTTTAGAAAGATTTAGAAAGGCACAGTGTGCATTTGTTTGTTTGTTTGTTTGTTTTCCAAGACCATTTCCTTGCCCAATTTGTCCAGTTTCACAACATTGTTCCCATGACTTATCTTCCAATTAAAACTCTCTCCATTCCAAAGCCTAGCCCTACCAACCTTAAAACCCCAGCAGAACGTTTTGTTCTCCCTGCCCCCTCCTGTTGGAGTGACTGCATCACTCGCTGCTTAACTTCCTACAATAGGATGCAGCGCTTCTTGGGTTTCGTCTCTGGAGGTTCAAGCGCCGCAAGTATCGCCTCGTCAAATACGTTCTTCAGACCTCTCTGCAAAAAAAACAGATCGTACAATGGAATATCATTTGCGGCGCGTCACGCGGATGACAATAAACCAGCAGTTACGTCATCGCAGGCGTGTGCGGCTTGTCTTCTAACCTGTGTGAGGGCGGAGCACTCTACATATTTGACAGCTCTGAGGTCTCTGGCCAGCTTCTCGCCGCTCTCGGGAGAAATGGGCCGTTGCTTGTTTTTGGCGAGTTTTTCCACAGTGTTGCTGTCGTCCCTAAGGTCGACTTGCGTTCCCACCAGGAGGAATGGAGTGCGTGGACAGTGGTGAGAGATCTCAGGTACCCACTGACAAAGAAAGGGAGGGTGTGTGTGTTTAGAATAAATAACGTTAAGACAACATTTTAAAATGCTATACAGCAGAATCAAAACCAACAGCCCGGTATGCCAGAAGCATGCATGCGTGTAAGAAGCACACATGCAGGAATCTGTCTTCTGGAAAAACTATCAACTATTCCGTTTATCTGTCAATATACAAGAATGTTTTTATATTATTGAACATTTTAAGAATAATAAAAATGATATACTTAAAGTTGCTGTTGACAGATGAGAAACTAGTAAGTGCGCTGTGTAATAACTGAGATTACTGTGGATTTAAAGAGGTTGACGTATGCATCACTCAATTTAATCACAAGTAGAGCTACTCGTCTGAGTGCCCATTCTCCCTGTTGACCAGGAAAATCTGGTACTTGTAAAGACAGGGCGTTTTAATAACTCCAAATAACATGTGACTTGTGTTCTGGGAAAACCCTTGGAAAAATGAGTAGAAACAAAGGAAAACCTTGCTAAACAACACATCAAGCAGATCTTAACACGGCAATGAGTCTGTAGATAATACAGTCCTATTAAGAGAATACAGAGCAATTGTCAACTGACGCATATGTTAAATTCACAACATGAGTGCATAATCAACAATGTCAATAAAGTGAATTAGCCTTTAATAAAGACCTGGATCTATGTTTTGACCCTGAAGAGACAGACAGGCAAGAAAACAGTGAGCACACAGCGCTGGTAAAACCCACCTTCTCTTTCACATTCTCAAAGGAGGAAGGAGAAACGACGGAGAAGCAAACCAGGAAGACGTCCGTCTGCGGATAACTGAGAGGTCGAAGTCTGTCGTAGTCCTCCTGACCTGAGGGAACGAGAACAGTTGCACTTCAGTTTACCTTACTTCTGCTATGAGACTCATGTAAGATGGAGTTTTTGAACAGAGCAGCTAAAGGTGGTTTATACTTGAGGCACTCTCATGAACGCAGGGGCAAGTACACAAGTAAAGAAAGTAGTACATGCAAGCCGTATATGATCTTTTGTACCTTGAATAAAAACTAAATATACACATAAATTTACACATAAGATAAAGATCAATGACTTAAGGTTCTTAAACATATTTGGTTTCTTTTGCACTGTGTCAAAGCAAAAGCAATTGTCCTAATGCACATTTAAACATGTTATGATTTCATATAATTGTCATTATCACAGTGTAGGTTATTGGTGAAACAATAATAATCGGTTATTATTACTCTACGAGTCTAAGCGCCCTTTGAGCGCAGTGAGCTGCGTGTGCAGTGTTTAGAGCATCATGGTGAAAATGGGAAGTGGTTTATGACTAAAGTCATAAGAAAATTCATCTTAAAAAACAGCTACAGAGAGATTCATCTGAACGCATCAATAAAAATAAAGGCAGCCTGAAACTGTGGGATTTTTCCTCTAATACATATTTAACCTGATACTAGTTTGATTGGGGCAAAGATTGCCTGTAGACTGTGACCTAGACTGCATTACCTGCTGTGTCAAAAAGCCCCAATGTATACGGTTCCCCTCCAATCATCACCGTGACAGCATAGTTATCAAACACCTGCAAACAAAGAAAAATTAGATCTTCTTATGAGTGTGGACCATAAGTGTTTGTTTTGTTTCAATACACTTCACTAATGTAGGTTTGAAAATTGGAGCGCTTTGATGATAACAACCAACCAATAATACTTATAACCTAAATGCATTACATTTTAATCAGATGACAACATGGATAAACATGGCTCTAGGTTCTATTAAAAGAATAATAGCTGTCATTACTACTCATAAAGATCCATCACTGTGTCCCCTCCCCCTGAATTTCTAACCCAGAGCCCACCACCCTTACCGTGGGAACATATTCAGAGGGGAATTTGTTGGTTGTGTAGGAGATGAGGAGGCAGGTCTTTCCTACAGCTCCGTCTCCAACCACCACACACTTTATGGTTTGCATCTATAGTGTGAGAGGAGAAAGAGAATGAAAATCGAGTTAACATTGACATCCGTTCTCATGGGATTCAAATACCTTTACGTGAATCATTTTTAGACTTTCACTGTCGCCACTGTTCACAATCATGTCGTGCAGGCTTAATGTATTTACTAAGATTGCCAATAAGACCTAATTTATGTAATCTGATTTTAGAAACAAAAGACGACACAGAGACGACATCTGCAAGAATGTGCCGATGTGATGCTTCCGCATATTGACGCTGCTTAGAGGAAGATTAGTTACTTTCTTATTCTATAATGTCGCATTTTAGCCGTTTCTTTTATTCACAATCCGATTTCATGTTTGTCTTTAGACCTTTACAATCCGATTATTGTTAGTAATAACTGTAATTAGATTCGAATTTGGGTGAAGGAAAAGATAGACGTCAAGTAAAACGTTGGTTCACCTGTTTATTGTTTATTTTATTAGGATAAACGCGGCATAACACGAATCTTATAAATTATAAAGGTTGGCTTTTCGCAAAAAATAATAATTTAAGTTATTTAATTCTAACCATTTTGCCTCTACGAATGAAGTCGTGTTCCTCACCAAAGAAATCTAGCTGAGCAGCGCATTAAATAACTTACAAACGAAAACAGGAGTTTGTAGTGGTTACAGATAAAGAATTAATATTTGGGGAAACGTGTCAGCAATAAAAAGTAAAGCAGAGTTGTGTAATGAAGGCGGCAGGATGCTGCAAAGCTAAGCTAACGCGCTAACACTTCTGAGAGGGCCACACGTTAAAATTTAATCACAATTACACAAACGGTAAAATGCCAACGAACAAATATAGTGTTAACCTACAATTTGAGCGGCAAAATAATATATAGATAATGTTACAAATCGCGGATTGCTTACCTTTTCTCTCCGGCGACTAGGCGTTGGTTACGTCCGGGTTCGAGAGTATTAATCTGACGTGAATGAAAGCGAAAAACGTCCAGCCGTAGATGTTGCGTGTTACTCAGCCTGCCCACTCTGCGCACACACCCAAAACAACATTACAGTTCTTGAGCACCAGCTAGAGGTGCAATGTCCCTTTTCCTATCAAATGGTGCAAACATGACAGTTCTGTCAAAACCTCTTTTTTCTGTCTTTCATTTGGGGGACACAAAAACAGAGTCTTAAGATTCTTCCCAGCACCACAAGTACAAAGAAAAACACAAAAAGTGTGATTCGTGGTTTGAAACACCAAGACAGTGTAATGGCGGAATTTTCATGCACGTGCTACTTACAGAGCACAGCTATTGAATTTTGCATAATCATTAGGAAATAAAGTTAAACTGCCAGCAATATGGCTAATTGTTTAAAGGGCAGATTCTTTTTGGGAACCGCTATGACTTCCACGTGACTTGATTTGGAAACGAGAGTGGAAAGGTGGCTTTTTTCTCAATGAGAAGTTCTGCACCCTGTGTGTCCACTGCCATCTAGCGATTCCGTTTCATTTCGGCGTTCTGCACGGCCGCGTCAAGCACTATAAATAATCTGGGTTTACTGTTGAATACATTTAATGCTACCAAGTAAAAATAGTTCTCAAAATGCTATTTTGCCTCCAATTACATTTCTGAACGATAAACCAATTGATGAACATTCGTGATCAAATGTGTCTGGGCAAAAAATAAGGATATCGTGTCACGATTATAGGGTCTTTCTTTACGTTTCTTCCATCACGTTACTTTCACGTGGATACCAATGCAACATACCAATGTAAAATGTACATAGTAATGAGTACTGCCAAACATATCTGCAATCGTAAATATCAGTAGCATAACGTCAAAACAACCCACTGGTCACGCACATATTTATTGTTTCCACTTGACCCCTAATTCCAGCGTTCAAGATAGCCGCCTAAACTTTTGTATGTATTCACCGGAATGTGCGCAGCGCTGTACCCCTCCTCTTCCCCCTCCTCCCATTTCGTTTTCTGTTGACGTTTGGCTTTTGTGCCTGTTTTAGCAAGTACGCGCAATCTTCCTATCAAAACCATCTCTCCCGTACTGGACCTTATTTAGTGGAAGCGTGTTACTTGGCATCGACTTTGATCTAAGGCGTTCCGAAAAACGCTGTCAGAAACACAAGATATTCGACCAAGATCTTCAAGGTTTTGTTTCCTTTGTCATACTGTCTTCCTGTGCACATCTGCGGAGGTTATTGCCGTCGGTCCGTTTGCTCGGCGTGCTGCTATTTTTTGTCGACTTATACAAAAATCACACTGACCAACGCTGAGTTTGATCTATGATGCTAGATTAGGTTTGGAAATTCATTTCGTCGTGCATGTTATGCTAGGCTAAGCTTATGTGATAGCTTGCAGGCTGCTTTGGATCAGCACCTGTTTGGAATATTCGAGTATGTTCGCGTAGGTATAAATGTTGTGCTGTGCCGATTCGGTCTACCATTGTGTTTTATCTATCTGGCTCGGTAAATGTGTGGTATGTATTGTTGTTAGGTAATAGAGCTCGCAAGCTGAATTGTGTAAGTCCCCAGTAGAAAGACTGATTTGCATATCGGGCAGTGGGAGCTTGATGATTGGTTGTCAGATTAAGATTGGTTGACCCGAGGTGCTGTTGAATTGGGTTCACCTTTAAACAGAAGAGTCGGGCGTAATATTAGCAAATTTTGGTTAGATCAAGCATCAAAGAACGACAAAAATGTTTCGCTACTTGAATGATCTAGATGACAGCTCATACATGATGTAAGTATCACTTAATTCATATAGAATCCGTATAATGCATATTTGATTTTTTATTAGTTGGGTGTGGGGGGATAGCATGAACGCTTGTAAACTGCATGTTATGTTGTTTTAGGGATCCGTTCGCGGCCCACAGGCATCAGATGAGGAGTCTCTATGGGTCATTTGGCATGGATCCGTTTCCTCCAACTCCTCAGATCCAGCACCCACGCACGCGCATGCAGGTATGTTTCAGAGCCTTCAAACCATAGAAGACACAATCTGATGCTGATTTTGGCACCTGGTTGAAAATGGTCTCTGTAGTTTGCCTCAACAGTGCTGGCTTGTATTAAAGATTTGTTGTCATTTGTGTCATTTTCACTTTGTAGCCACAGGCTGGAGCCCTGACTCCCTTTGGCATGATGGGAATGGTATGGCCTTCGTCTTGTTATACATTATACATGTGTACATCCCTTTCTGATTGGTTCTCTCTCTCCACATCTTTAAAATCAATTCTAAGGGAATGAAAGATGTTCACTCTGCACGCTGTGTTTTAAAAACTGTATGTTTTGTCTCAGGGTGGAGGATTCATGGACATGTTTAGCATGATGGGTGGCATGATGGAGAATATGGTGAGTTTCATGGTGGCCTGCCGGAAAAATTGCAGGAATATTGATACAGCGATGTGGTTTATTTATTCAGCCTAGAGTTATAGTTTAATAACAAGACTACAGCTTGTTTATGTTGGTAGAGGCTGAAATGTTTCTGCTGGTGGGTGCATACTGCTTATGTACATACTGCTTATGTACAGCAGCAAGTATAGACTGTGATTTTAAAAGTCAGGGTGAAGAGCTTTCAGAATAGTTAAAAGAATGTACACAAGCCATAGAGTTTGATTTAGAGAATGATTACTCTAAATTTAGAGTAACCATTCACACTGTTTGTTATTGTTTGGTAATGTTCTGGTAATGATGGACATAATACAATCCCATAAATGCTTGTGGTCATCTGTCAAGCTTTCCTGTAGCTCAGTGGTTAGAGCATGGCGTTAACAACGNCAAGGTCATGGGTTCGATCCCAGGGATTGCACATACTCAGAAACAATGTATAGTATAATGCAATGTAAGTCGCTTTGGATAAAAGCGTCTGCCAAACGCATAAATGTAAATGTAGATGTAAATGTCAACTCAAATTACACCTCATCTTTCTGTTAGCTGTGTTACCATTTCTTTTAAAGTCTCCAGTGATCTTTTCTAACTATTCTCTTTGTCTTCTGTCTGTAGGAACGTATGTCTGGTGCTCCAAACTGCCAGACATACTCCTCCTCCACAGTCATCTCATACTCGTCCTTAGACTCAGGAGCACCTAAAGTCTATCAACAGACCAGTGAAATGCGCACTGCCCCCGGGGGTGTAAGACATGCGTGCAAACACACCCACACGAGTGTTAATACATGTAAAAGTTATGCTCAATACTTTAGGCAGTATTGTAACCACTATAGACATTGAGGTTCACCTTTAATATTTAGGTTAATTGTCAATCAATATGGCATTTTAGTGGCTAATACTTAAACTTGTACCTTGTCCAACCCCCCAACCTTGAGTATGAAAGTGAAAAGTGAAGTGAAAGTGACCTATTTGTTAGATATGGTAACCCATACCCGGAATGTGACCTCTGCATTTAACCCATCACTGGTGAGAAGTGAACACACACTGCAAGTCAGGAACACGCACACACCCAGAGCAGTGGGCAGCACATTACTGCACCGGGGAGCAATTGGGGGTTAGGTGCCTTGCTCAAGGGCACTTCAGTTGCAACCCCCCCAGTGCTGGAATCGAACCAGCAATCTTCTGATTACAAGCCCAACTCACCAACCAGTAGGCCACAACTGCCCATAATGTTTGATATAATGAAGGGTATTCAGATTTTAATACCAACTAGTAAGGTTGTTTATTTGCACCCCTGCATTGTTTTATCACACGCTTCACTAAAGCAGTTTTGTAAATCAGGTAATGACACATACATGGCCAAAAAATCAGGGGAACATAATTTGCATTTTCCTGAGCGCAAGCTACTCAGTGCTAGGTAGTGTAGGATGCAGCAGACGATAGCGATCCAACATACTTTGCTGCAATTGTACAGCTTCACTCCACCACTGCAATCCAGACACCTGAATCGGCTCTTTATAATGCAGAAAGTGTGCTTGTGTGGATATATGCCCAGTAGTACAGCTATTCGCCATCCTTTGATAAATTACTGCTGCCAGGATCACTAGAAAATAAACATGACGGTTTTATAATGCACCAGAAGTGGCGCAGCTGTTCAGTAACGTAAGTGTTTGTTAAACTGTGTTTGTTTTAGATCAGAGAGACACGTCAAACAATGCGAGACAGCGAGAGCGGACTGGAGCGCATGGCTATAGGGCATCACATCGGTGAACGAGGTCACGTGATAGATCGTTCAAGAAACCGTATCACAGGAGACCGTGAAGAGAGACAGGACTTCTTCAACTTGGAGGAGTGTTAGTCCAATCTCCTTTCTTTACCATCTGCTTTAAATTCCGCTCTGACTGTTGGAAAGTCCGTCATTTACCATTGTAATAAACTTATACTTTCAGCTGAGGCAGCTGCCTTTGATGAAGAGTGGAGGAGAGGGGTGGGACGATACCGCCCATCTAATGCCCGCGCTTTAGATTATGGGCGTGACCGAAGTGTGGGGGTGGGTCAGCAGCTGGCCCTCACAGCACCTCCAGGCTCCTCCTCTCCCTCACCCCGCCATGAGTCACCGCGCCACCGTCCTCCCCAATCCCGCCCGCGCTACGACTGGTAAGAGGTGCGCCCAAATAAATAAGCTTTTGTTTGATTATTTTATTTGACTGATGGTCTAGCCCTTCATGTTTACGCGCTCTGCCTGCACTTGTTTACAGGTGAGGTGGAGCAGTTGGCGTGGAGTTATCTACCTGATGCTGTGAAAAAAAACAGAAGAAAGGAGGAATAGAGAAGAGTATTATAACTGATGAGTCAAATGTTTTGATAGTTCAGAACTGTCTCAATATGTGTAGTCAGCTCCTTACAGGGCAGTGTGCTGGCATGGGGTATCGGAACACAGGCTGAAATTTTAGACTGCTGCTCTGTTGTGTGGAATTTCGCCTGGCCTGTTGTACTTCATACCGTGTTACTACTCCCAAAGCATACACACCAGCATTCATCATTCAACAGCTCTTAAACCTTGTGATTATATAAACACTCATACACACACACACACACACACACACACACATACACACACAAATATTTGTATTTAAATTAATTCCCATGCTTCCAATATTTAGATATCCAAATATTTAATTACACACGGCACACATGCATACACATCTTCAGTGTAAAGTCCATATGTTTGTGTTGACACCAGGGTGTCTGTGGGTTTGAATATACAATGCTGACTAATTAATCTTATTAACTAATAAAAAGGTCTTGTTACATCATTGGCTGTCCTGTCATATATACATTTTCAAAACTCCATGTGTGCTCCAGTTTTCTTCACTCAAACTGTGCTTTATTCATGTTACATTTTATCCCTTTTTCATTCTTGTTTATATGGTGCAAAAGTTCCCACGTTTGTTGGCTTGACAGGAGAAGAAGAATTGTACACAATTTTACACAGACAAGGTTAGTGAGAGATTTTGTCTTGTGGCTGTATTTAAGTAAGCTTATAGTAATCAGGGTGTGACTCATAGCTTATGGGTGGTTAATTTCTGGCATATTTAGGATGCCTTGATTTAAAGATCATTTCTGATTGGAATTAAACACTTTTTGGCTGTGCCCCCAACGTGTGCAAACTGTTAAGTCTGATTCTGTTGGCTTTTTGTACCTCATTTTCCCCATATGTTGCCTCTCCACCGCTGTTTATCCTACCATCATAAAAAAATGAAATGGAAAATTGCGCCCTCTCAGCAGAGGGACACCCAGCCTTCCCCCTCCCCCGCCACTTCCCTCCATCTTAAACTCATCTTTTCATTGGAAATTTGTACTCTTCATTCCTTTTGTTTGAGTCACACCAGTACTCATACATTCCTTCTCTCTCCCGCTCTAACCCGTAAAACTGCTTAATTGGTTGTTTACATTCCTGAGAAGCTGACACGGATGGTGACAGTAAAAATTCAGTGGCATTGATATAATGCTAAACGTGTTTGCGTGCCAATTACGTGCACATATGTTAGATGTTGTTCTGAATCTTGTTAACTGTGACAAGATAAAGATGTACAAATCTAAGAATTTTGGTGGGAATTTAAGGAGCTTTACTGTTAAAACTTAATTATAATAAATCTGTTATAAAACAAACAGTTTTCTTTTAGTAGGTTTGAAAATGTTTCATATATTTTTGTGACTTTTCTAATCTTTCTCTTACTCTCCTCTTTTCTGTGTCCTCCATTATAGTTTGTGACTGTCATTCATTTGTCTTTGTCCCACATTTTTTCTTCCTGCTCATCTTTCATCAGTGTGAGATTTGTCATCTGTTTCTTTTACTATTTTTCTCGTCTCTTTTTTACACAATCTTTGTCTCAGTTCATTGTTGTTTCTATTCTTGTCTCTTCAGTCATAAGATATGATGTAATAACAACCATATATTTCTACCACCAAGACATCCCATCATTTGACTTCACCTGCAGCTGTGTTTTAATTGGCAATCAAGGTTTGTCTCTGCTTCTTGATGAGGTTTGCTACCTGCAATTGGTAATTGGTATATGCGTTACATATGTACACTTGCAAAGCACACCAGACAAGAACATTCAGGTAATGAAAAGCAATGCTGATATGTCCCACAACACCAATAACATCTGTGCTCAATGGGTCAATGGAAACCATCAATCCATCAATTAACATTATTAACATAATTGTGGAATTTAATTACAAAGAAACAATTTCTTTGTAGAATTGTATTCAAAATTCACTTGCATCTAAATGGCGCCTGGGGTAGATAGTGCCAGTGGTCTCTCTCAAATCCACTTTTTTGTGAAATATAATTGTGACTTTAATACAGTAGAAAAGTCTCGAACCTGCTGCTAAAGGTCAGTATGATAAGCTCTGGGACAGGTGTGAAGAAAAGAAGACTACAAACCTAGTAATATAAGTGCTGTCCAAGAAGAGATCCATGTTTTTGTGTAGAATGTGATGGATGTGCAAGATTTTAATGTTGACTTTCATACTACGATGTTGTATAGTTGCATTACAGAGTAATAAACGATGTCATGGTTAATATATTCAGGATTGCACAGCAAAAAGAAGGATATTATGTTTTTATATTTTGCTTTGCATATACACTATAGATCAAAGTACATTCAAATGACTAGTAATTATAATACATTAAGAAATGTGTAATATACCTATATGTTTCTCACAGATGTGTGTTCCTTCCTGTCTCGTGCAGGTTGCCTCTTGAATACCCTTGAAGACCTCGTATGGTTACACACCTGCAGCAGTAAATCAATGCAAAGCGTCTCTGCGGCCGCTGCGCCGAGTCTCGCGCGATTCAATCGGTAGATGGAGCGCTTGCAGCCAGCCAGAGGACATGATAACGCACGCGCACTTCAGTGGGGTTGGTTACTATGGTAACAACACAATGGGAGCCGGGACAGAGGTCTATTCGAAAGGAGAGAAAAAATGTAGGAAAGGGAGAGAGCGAGACTGAAGGAGATGTTCTCGGGAGAGTGTGTATGTGTGTGAGAGACTGCTTTACTGGTCACTCCATTGCAGTCTGAAAGTACAATACTAGGGAAGCTCATTTAGTCTAAGCATGAGAAATGTGGGGTTGGGCAACTGTATGGGCTTTTAATGAGAAATAGTGTCTGTTTGAAATAATGATAATTTTGCAGAAATAGTGGCATACTTCAGTAAGGTAGAACAATTAAGCCTGATTACTGCTCATTAACTGATTTCAAGCACTTCTAGGTTAATTTCCTTAATTAAGTGTCTGCAATCGACAATTAAATAAGTGGTAATTTTCATAATGAAGACATAACTCTGCACTTTCATTCTTGATCTATTTCTGCATTTCGTTTGCTTTTTTTTCCCCACCTTTCCCCCCCAAAGAATGAGCAAAATCACGCCCCTTCTCACCCTCGACTTGCACTAGCGGCGCGTCTCTCACTCGCCCCTCCACGAAAATTTGTGCCCTTACCGACTGCGAAAGGAGTGCAACTCGTTTGACAGAGGAACGGGAGAGGGGCAGAAAGAAAAGGGGGTGGGGAAGAATCAAACGTACGCATCAATTTGTACAGTCTTCAGCTGCACCCCGTTTTCTGCGCCGATTTCTGGGGGAGCGGCTGGCATGTTTGCGAAGCCGCAACAACGTAAATCTTTCCGCGCGTCGTGTTCCCTGTACGTTTGAACGCGCGTAGGTCAATGTACAGTACAGACGGCAGAAGAAGAGAGAAAGAACGGGAGCTAGGCATCGCTGGATATTATAGGTAAGATGGGGGAGAAAATGGATGCTTGTATTTTAGTCATTCTTCTTGGTCATGGCCAGATTGTTTCCCCTCCTCGCATTCCCGTCTTTGTGCGTAAATGTGCATTAGGCTGGGTTTAAATCCTATTCTAACAACGCAGGTCTCGAGTGCACGCATTCCACGAAGCAACGCGATCCGGTGAGCTCGACTAGAATGCCATTCGCCATTCTGATCCCAAATCTCGCTCATATGTGAAAAAACACAGAAAGGGGGGTCGACGCCGGAGTACATGCGACCCACACTGCTCGTCTTGTCAGGCTTGAATGTACAGTGTATTGTCTGAGAACTGTAATCCAGAGGTCGTCCAGTTAGTACAGTAAAGCACAGCCTCTGCATGCGTATCAATAACAAACAGCAGAAGAATGGAAGAAAGGAACGCAGTGCGTGGCCGGGACTAACGGGAGAGAGGCACGGAGTTAACGGCATGATGCACGATCTGTTGTCTAACTCACCCCACCTTTTGGCGTTATGCATATGCGTGCTAAAGAATTAAAAAGCAAAGCTAAATGTGTCGCTGTGTGCGTTTTTGGCGTCTGCACGAAGGGGAGTGTATGATTTGACGTCTATCTGTATGTATACTATAAGAATCGAAGTACTGCGGATTGCTTATAAATGCAAGTGTTTGCAGTAGGAGAGTGGACGGTTTTTGGTATGCATGGAGTCCAGCCAAGATTTTAGTAATGGACTGCTGATGAATGAAGGTTCACCTGTAGACAGAGTGTTGGCAGCCTTTATTGTTGGCCATTTAGATATATTACCCTGTGTACACTGTAATTGGATTACAAATATGCTGATTTTACATTTATGAGATATGCACGAGATGTCGCCTGTTTTATTTGGTACCAGCATTAATTCCTGTTTTACAAATGACTATTTTATTAATTGTGGTCAGGAAACAGTAGACGCAGTGCTGAGTGGTTGTTGGTTGACTACAGTCTGTAAATTCGTTTATATGTCACATTTATCAGCGCTGTGGTTTTTCCTTGTGTTCTGTGGTTTGGGTGTAAATGTACATTTTGCAGCTTTGAAAGGCGCGCTAAATACACTCACTCATTTTACCCAGTCTGTTAGTGTGCTATATATAGCCTCATTCACAATAAATGAAGTGTGTGAGTGAGTGTATGTGTGTGTGTGTGTGTGTGTGTAAGAGAGAGAGAGAGAGAGAGCAAGAAAGACAGTAGGTGGCTTGAAATTCAGGAATGACTTTTAACCTCTTAACTACACTATGGATGGCAAAGCAGGAGTTGTGTTTCCTCTCTCTCTCTCTCTCTCTCTCGTCTCTTTATGTCTATATCTAATCATGTATTTACGTATTTCCCCTCTATAATACAGTTTAAAGTTCGTCATGCTGTTGATATTTGTTATGAAAGAAACATTACATGTCATTGTTAAGATTAGAATCTTTAAGACCATATGTAAAGAACTTGTGCTTCAGATTCTTGGAAAAATGTGATTCTCTGTGATTTCAATCAGGCTGCGTTGTGGTTAATTAGCAGTGTTGCTGTATGCTTAGCGGGTTTTTACACTGAAATGCACATGTTTGTGATTGTCAACCTATTAGTTTGAGCATTATTCAAGAATAATCTGTCTTCAAAATGACAAATACATTGTTTTCAGCAAGGCTAAAAACAAGAGAGGGAAACTATCAGAAGATGAACAGAGAGTAGAAGGGCTTGTAGAAGGATTTGTGTGCTTTACAGAACTTAAAGTAATAAAATAACTATACAGTGAAATTAATTTCAGAAAGTTTTTAATAATCACATGTGTAAATGCATAAGTGTGTGGTATGATGTATTTTTGTGAATAGGCATTTCTGTGCATTCAGAGATTTATGTGCATGTTGGTCTTCTGCAGAGCTGCAGTGCTTTTGCAGAGCTCCATTCAACATTGATGACTGAAGCTCAGCTTCAGAGTACCACAAACCCTCTGAAGTACCATGCAGTCCACATAAATGTAACTGTATGTGTAATAAAATGTAACAAATGTAATTCTTATAATGTACATAACTGTTCTTGCCTACTGCTAACTGCCATGTTGGTTTTAAAATAGTAAACAGTGTCATTTATTATGCATCATTTAATCGCTGATAATGTAGTCATAGATCCTTATACCATTGATCATGATAAAATTATTGATTAATAAATAACATTTTGATAAAAGCTCATCATTTTACAATTGACCTTATTCTAGTAGGATTATCAGTTTTTAAGGCCCTGAAAACAAATAGAAACATGTATTTATTATACTACACTATGGCAAATGTTTTTTATACTATGGCAAAATTTATTTAGATTTTCGTGATATTTACTCTGTTTCAGGGTTTAAATTGTTAGTGCAATGGTAGGTAGCCTGTAGGCCAGCCATCCTGATTGTGGTTGCGTTCCAGCTTTCTGTAATGGCTGACTGGAAGGAATGGACCACATAGAGAGCCAGTTATGAAGACCCGAACTCACAAAGAATCGGTGAGCACAATACTGCATAATAAGATCAGTCTCAAAGATGGTCCACGATGGTGCAGATTTTAACACTGGCTTGTTACTAGCTTGAACAGAACCATTTTTAAGGCACCTATATCTGACATTAACAAAAAAAACAGATTTTAGCTTTTAAAAAGATGGTTCTCAACTTTTATTTTGTCACGGTCTTACAATGTCATTTTTTCTTGCTGTCTGTTCATTCTTTATTTGTCTCTTCATCTTTTCCCTCCTTCGGTCATGCTGGGCATTACCACAGATGCCCTCGCGCAGTGGACGCAGGAGGGGGGGCAGTGAAGAAAGAAGGGGTAGGCGTCCACACCCAAGTCCCTCTCGAGCAGAGCGTAACGAAAGGCAAACGGTA